>LS485408.1:140686-150833 GCA_900490705.1 Pristionchus arcanus
GGGGCGATGATTACGGTATGGTGTTTATCAGATCCAACGATAAAAAGAAGAGTTTGAGTTAGGAAGAGATAATAGGCATACGATGAATGAATTGGCCCGCTTGCGATATCACCCTGGAATGATGTGTAGATCAGCCATCACATTAGGAGAGGTGAGTATCGAGAAATATTGAGTGAAATATAGAGGCTAGGAAAGTATGTCAATGAGTCAAAAAGAAGAGGTGAATTTTTAATAATATATCTCGTATATTCGCTATAGATAATTTTCATCTTTTACTTTCACAACTCACAACTCACATGTTATTATATTTAATCAATCATTCTACCGGCACCAGTTCGCCGAGACTTGAGAAAGCGTAGATTTCTGCAAAAAAGTATCAAAAAATTAATCGATTAAAACTAGTAAAAAAAATTGAAGAGCGCGGAGAGGATGTATTAAAATATGTATTATGGTGTATCCACCTCGTCTTTTATAGGGAAAAAACTGAAGCCACCCGATCAGCGACAAACGACGCGTACCGTACACCCAGCGGTCTTGCTTTGCAAAATCTTTTTATGTACATGATTGAAATTATCTATTGAATGGTACTTAGATGCGATATATTTTGCCATACCAATTGTTAATGAAACACATTGAAATACAACAATTTTGGGGGAGCTTCATTTCGAATCATTTTGCGATAGATGCTAGGAAAAATCTCAGTTTGATATCATGCTTACGATTCAAAACACATTTTTATGAACAAGATAATATTTCGTACGATTGTAAGAACTTTGGTGCACTCAGGATCCACCAATCCATCTCGATAGCTTCTTTATCAAACTCTAAAGTCCGCATTGGAGAGAATGGAGAGATTTCTCAACTGATGGCGAGTTCCGTACCCGTCCACGAGAAATGGAACATCATATGCAATGGAATCTTCGTGTACCATGTTGTTTCTCCTGAATATAATAACTATATTTTGATCGGGATGAAACAATGGAGCTGACACGGTGATAAATTGGAAATTCCATAAATATTCACCTTCATTTAGCTGTTAGTTCTGCTCATTGAGTTGGTACATGCTTGCTGAGAGTTGAGAAAGTGTAGATTTCTGTAAATATCGGATATTAAAGTACCTCAGAAAGGATTGGAGTGACGAGGACCTTGCGAACATAAAGAATAAGATGTGTGACCTGTTTGTATTTTGTTCGTTCTTTAGTCGCGATAAATTGGAACTTTCCGATCAGCAATAACCGCAATATTTTTAAAAGGTTAATACTTATTTCTTTATTACTCGGTTGTAAAAGCGCAGAGATTGTGGAAATGGAGCAAACAGAAATCTCGGCGAATTGTCGTGCCCAGTGGCTGTGCCCACGATCACGGTAAAGATTTCGTAAAATTTCTCTTGTTAGTGTGTTATAAAATATCATGATAAGCTTAATTAAATTAATTTTTCATGTGTAGCACCAGCGTGTTTCTTTGCTCACTAGACGAGATTGTTCATTCATGATTTATATTGAAATCATTTTCTCCGTTCAATGGGAGTAGAATAGAAACCTGTACTTTTTTCAATACCGATGTGCGCAAACAAAATGAAAGCAATAGACAATGATTTATTGACGCAGCAACAGAAAGAAGGGTCATTCACGAAACCTCTGAGTTCAAAGGAATAAGACGTTTTGACCTCTATCACAGAAATATTCTCCATTACTCTGTTTTCAGGGAGATAGTATAGGTACATGAAAGTGTCTTCGGCTGGGGACACATCAAAGAGTTCGCACTGATCTCTAATCTCCGTCATTTCTGGAGCATCATCACGGGCCTCCATGACTCGTCCCAGCACTTCAATGCGAATGCGTATCTAGAGATTGTGCGTGCTGTTTCCGACTAGTCCTAAAGCAGTGCGAACGACATTCGCAGACGGGAGCACTGAAAAGGATGTAAAAAAGAATAAAGGGAGACTATCATAATAGAGATAGAGAGAGATTGGCAAATCAATATGATATTGAAAAGAGCTCTTCCGAAATTATTCATAATCGGTCGCAGAAGTACTGACTTGTCCAGGGCTTGATTGAGAAGTCTATCAAAGGCAGCGCTCCATGGGGCTACTGATGTGTGTGCTTACACGTCACGTGACGCACCTTCCAGAGAGTACATCGTCAGTTCAGCTTCTGTGACCATACCTGGAACATCAATGTATGAAGTAAGGCAAGTGATTTCTTTTCAAACTTTGACTTCTTAACCATTTCTCACTTGCCTCCTCTACGATTCCTTCCTTCTGTTCGAACCACTAGTTTTCGCTCACATTGGAGGATTGAGAAAGTGTAGATTTCTGCAATTTTTGAGCATACAAATATAGATTATAATATCGTAAACGTGAATAAAGAAAAATACGGAAGACTAGTACGGCGTCTGTGGGGTATGAGTGAATGAAATGACTGATGTGCGAATATTGTTTGGCTCTTTGGGCGGAGTTAGAGGTGAGAATGAGGAAAAATATGCAAAACGTTTCAGTCTCTCATTTCACAAAACACTCCGGCCGGTCAGAAATATAGAGAGTGTATTGTGATGAGAGAGAACGATGCGGTTTTCGCACATTCCTGTGAGATTCTCAGTTGGGCGATAATTCGTAAACGCATCTTTAGGTGGTGTAAATAAAAAATAACGTGAAAAAAATAACGATTCCAAGAATTGTTGGAGAAGTATTTTATTATCATTATCCATTTCAATCACAGTATTCAAATATTGCAATAATTTTTCAAACTCTACCCCGCACTTTGCACATGGACAAAACAGTGAATGGGCTAGTGATGTTTCAAAGGGTGTAATTGAGGGAAAGAGTAGGAAACCACGAATTATCATGCAGACTTTTACCAGCATTTATGTGAACTTTTTCGACGAGAAAAGTGAGTTTTCTCTGTTGAAATGAATGCGAGCGATCTCGTTCTACTCAAGAGCGATTCGGGGCTCATGGTGTGAGTTTAATTTTCCTGAAATTTAGCTACAACTGCAAAATTTTTTCTCCAATCTTCACTTGGAGACGGCTAAAAATGCACAAAAAGCATAGGAATATGTTACAAGTTCTGATAAAATGCTGATTCAGTTTCGTGCGCACCATGGAAGTGTTCAATACAATCCTCTTCTTGTCTACCATTCGAATCATTCAAGTGAGCAATTCGTAAATACAACCCTCGATGGAAAAAGTTATGGCAATTGAAACAGGGATAATAATGTTCGATTAAATTTTTTGGGCGTCTCATTGCATTTAAAGTCAGTTGATGATGCATTTTTGGAATGTTCTCAACATTCGACAAAGAATATTAAAAATAACAAGTAATTCAGGTCCACAGCACTCGCTCCGTGGGTGTATACAAGATCTGTCTCTACCAGATCGTCGCGTGCCCTTTCCTCACTCAATTGTGCACCCTACCAGGGCCGATATTCGTGCTGCCGATCGTTGGTAAGTTTTATAGTTTTTTGGTTTTGATAAGGATGAAATTGTGATTATTTACAATGTTTTCATGTGCCTATTTCTACGTCGATTTCACGGACAACCCAGCAGTCGTGCATGGAGCACTGGTGAGAAGTTTTACTCATTCTAATTGTAATCGTTATTTTTAATCGAATGATCTCAATAAACATCGAACATTGGCGGAACTTCAGTGCATTTTTATTCTACTCTGCGCGCTCGACTTGGCCTCTATTCTGGACGGGTTCAATTTCCGACTGCGCGTTGTGCTACTAACAGCATTTCCGAAGCTAGCCTACAAGCCGTTTTGGGTGAGTAAGACTTTAGACATTTATTGTCAAGCTATCTCTATCTCAGCTGCCAATTATAGATCCGGGCATTACAGATTTTCCACATCATCTGGGGCAAAGTCCTGGCAACGGTCTTTGTGGGATGGTGGTTCGCTCCGATTGGAAATCAACTGAGAAGGGATGAAATGAGGAAATATCTGGTGGTGGTGAGTAGATAGTTTTCCATTTCATGTGTCGCTAAGTGCAATCATCGAATTTACAAGGGTATACCATTATTTCAGCGCTACCCTAACGTCGTTGGTACATTTGATCAGTACAAATCGTTCGTGGTCTATGATTTGAACAAACTCGGAGGTTAGCGATCACAATTCGGCACATGCTCATTTCGGTCAGAACTTGCAAAAAACATTCCAAATTTAGAGAGATGCGTGAAGATCCTTCCACAGTAATATCTTCTGATAATTATAATAATATGATTCAGACTTCTGGTTGAGCGCCGTGATCATTACGGTGATAACAGTGGCCATTTGCACGTACATACTCGGGGTGGTGCTCACAATCTTCAAGTTTGTTCGCCTTATTACGCTAAGAATTGAAATGCATTTATTAGGCTTCTCCAACTGCAACGTGTTAAGATGAGTAGAGGCACGAAGCGATTGCATACGCGTTTCCTCGGACAGTTGGGCGTTCAGGTTATCATTTCATACTCTTTCCTAACACAATCTGCTTCTAACTGTTGCACTTGCCCGCCAGCTATTGTGATAATGAACATCAAATAAAACAAATACGAATGGAATAAATGTTCAGGCCTCCGTCCCTTTCATCGTTCTTCTCTGCCCATTGATCGCTCTGACGACAATCGCCATCTTCGAGTTTAACTTTCATTCGAATAGTGAGCCATCCGCGTCATAATCTAGTAAAAATGAACTTTTGCCATTCTAAACTATACAGTTTTTGTTGAGTGCAAAAAATTGTACATCTGCAACACCTTGAAACATGGACATGTAGAGATGTAGGCTATCATTACGCGTCAACTGTTGCCAGTATCCACGACTAAATTGCTGGTTTCATAGAGTGATGTCTCCAACAGATGATTACAAACAATCGGAGCTTCTTGTTTTTTTGGCCCGGACTACGACCGCTCTTAATGTGATGGGGTAGGGAATGAAAATGATAGGGAGGGAATACAATGCGAGAAAAGGCTGGGCCAAAAACAGAGAAGTTCCAAACAATCTTTGTCGAACATATTTCGTGCATGAACACTAGGACTGACATAATGAAGAATCCATCTAACATGCTCTCTAGAATTCGATAAAATTAAATTATCACATTTCAGTCGCTGGCTACATCATTATCGTATGCATGCTGCTGCACTCATCCCTCACGTCGATTCTGACCGTTGTGCTGTACACTCCCTATCGAAAAGTGAGCTTATTTCAACTTTAGCCCCTAATTGCTAAGGCCTGAAACTGAAGGAATTTAAAAAAAATAAGAATTTGAATTAGATTTTATAAAAATATCATTGAAACTAGGGTTGGCTAAACGGTAACGGGATAACGGGTCCCGTTATGGAGAGGCGAGGGGAGAGGAGGATTACGGGTCTCGTAATTCTCCCCTTCCCTTCTCTCCCTCCCCTCCCCCGATGAGATGGGAAGCGCATTTCGGACGAGAGAGTGTGAGACATGAAGAGAGTGTGCTTCCCATCTCCGCGAGGGACCGGAAAGGAGAGGGGGAGAGGAGGGTAGAGGGAGAATTACGGGTCCCGTTTAGAATTACGGGACCCGTAATCCCCCCTCGTTTTTTCATAACGGGTCCCGTAATTTTCACGCGGCAGAGGTCATCCATAACGGGACCCGTTAATCCCGTATTGCCAACTCTAATTGAAACACTGTATTTAATTGCAGGCCGTAATCAAGATGTACATGGTGCATATTCTCCGTCGTAATGAGGTCTCTGTCCAACCGGCAGGATCACTATCTCTATCGCACCCGTCGAATACTTACTACAATAATACAACGACAAATCTGTAATAATTTGTAACTGGAATAACGATCAAAGTGAAAAGTTGTTTCCACAAATTCATCAGTTACTTGTTCATCAAACATGCAGTTCGGTTCATTCAAAGTGGGCGAGTCACAGCATTCTGACCCCCATTGTTCTCTCCAGATAAGGGTGAACAATGGATACAAATTACGCGCCAAAATCCCGACACGAAAGAAATGCAATTTCCCGCTCGATTCAAATTACAGAGCGGGGAGAGCGGTCGCTCCCCCCGCCCAGGCCTTGCAGGTCGATTCATGCAAAGTGAGCGAGTGCGTATGTAAAGTGATCCCCCCCTTCTCTGTCGGGGGAGAATGCTGTGGAGTGCGTATGAAAAGTTCCCCCTCCCTTCTCTGTCGGGGCAGTATGCTGTGCACTTACAGTGATCGTACACTTTCTGATTTAGAAATGTGTAAATGATATCGACAATAAACTTTCACAGACAATTTCCATATTTTCATAATTGAGATTGCATAAAGAGCTCATTGCATAGAGAGACACGACAAATCCACTAATCCCCTCATCTCCTCTCCTTTCTTCCCCTCCCCTCCCTTCATTCTCCCCTCTTCTCTCCGTGACGAGTGGTCGACGACGACGATGCGGTGAGTTTTTCATTGTTTTGGAGGATATTTTATCTTTCGTGCCGTACCCGAGATTGTTAGAGATGTACCGTAGAGTTTCCTGTTGTAACAGCTGGCCTTACCGGTATCCGGTGTAGCCGGTATTAATAGATACCGTTGACCGTATATATTATCCATAGATATCATGCCTTTTGACTTCCTATTTCAAATTGGTCTCACCCTCCCCCTTTCCAGTCCCATCTATCGCCCCAACCCGCAATGGCTGAACCGAACTCTGGCCGCGCGACGTCATGCTCAAGCCGTGAAAGCATCCAAACGAAGACACGACGTGAGATTGATCTTTGATCTTTGTGTTTTGAGTTTTGTGCTTTGATTTTTGATCCCTGATCTTTGATCTTTGCAGCACACCGACCTCGTTCTCCGTTTCAAGGAGCTCTTCGAGCTGAAGACGCCCGAGAGCTGGAGGTAACTCTTGCAGTAGGTCGCAGCGACTAAATACAAAATTTCCATTATGATCGACCACTGTTACGTGATCTCTTGCAGAGAGTCGCTGGCGGCTAACCTGCACTCGTCTACGGTCAGCGGCCAGGACTGGGGTTCGTCGCGCACGACACAGTTCCGGGTGAGGTCTTATTGTTTTTGTTGTTGTTGTTGTTGTTGTTATTGTTTTGATGTTTTTTTATTTAACAGGCCGTCAACTGGATCATCAACACCTACTTCGCGCGCCTACCCGTCGAGAGCAATCCCAAGTACGGTATATCCCTCTACCGTACCTCGTATCGATTGAAAATGGTCCTCGGAGTTACCGTACACTCACCAAGTATGTCACATCACCCTTTTTAATCTCTTGAATGATGACGCTTTGCTATTTGCTGCATTAAAAAGCCACTAATACTCGGAATATATACCGATATACTACCGTATCCCCCCGCCTACAGAACCCTTTACACAGCTGTCAGATTTCAATCCATCGAGCTACCGTAATCCCTCCGACTACAGTAACCCATTTCTCAGGGTTCGCGTCTCAATGCTTCGTCTCGGTGCACGCATTCTCACACGGCCGCCGTTTTGGACCAGGTATACGGTAGACACGCACACCTAATGCGGGTCATGCTATTGCGATCGGTTATTGCTTTAGAAATAAGAAAACAAAATTTTTCGTGAAAAACTATGCAAAAGTGACGAAAAAAGTGCGCGATAGATTGGAATGGGACGTTACATTCCGTTGTGTGTGACAACTTTTTGTGCTTCTGTAATATCATGAAGTGACGGATCATGAACTGTCTTATTTCCAGCGGACTCACGAACGGACAATTCGCCAACGGCATTATCAACGCGTTGGAGCAAGAGGTTCGGAGTACGGTAGTCGATGGGGGGAGGGGGGGGTACCGTGTTCCATAGAACAAAGATCAAAGATCAAAAATCAAAGGGTGCATTCCTCTCATAATGCAATTCAGAATCTGTTGATGATAGAGTACGAGCTCGCCTTCGGTATGCTGTTAGAGATACTGACCTGGACCGACGATGCCGCGCAGGTTAGGGATCAGAGATCAAAGATTAGAGATCACAGATCAAAGATCAAAGATTAGAGATCAAAGATCAGAGATCAAAGATTAGAGATCACAGATCAGAGATCAAAGATTAGAGATCAAAGATATACACCCAATTCAGGTCTGCGAGCGACTTGTACGCCTGTACACACGAGTGATTCGTGAACACTGCACGACAAGAGAGTTTTCGGGTGAGTTAGAGATCAGAGATCAAATATTAGAGATCAAAGATCACAGATCAATGATCATTCTTTATCAGATCGCGCACTGATCAATCTCGCCGAGTGCATGTCCTACGTCTTGGAGGATTCGGTACGTTACTGCGGCGCCTCAGCCACAATTAGCCCTGCCCGCCCATCCTTACCATTTTCCCTAATGGATTAAGGATGGCCTAGGACTGCGTAAGGTCCGTCTCCGTAGTCCTAAGTCTTTTCTTTGAGGATACCACCCCGTTCATCTCTCTCATCATTGATGACGAGCACGCTCTGTCGTGCATCTTCAAGGGAATTGGCGCCGCCGCCGCCGTCGATGGAAAATTGCATCGGTGAGTGGGGCAAAGTTAAAGAAAGAAGCGCCACGAACAGCTCGGGCAATTTAGCAAACTCTGGTATTACTCCTAATAGGCCACCTAATATCTCACCTAATAGGCCACGAATTAGTTCACAATTAGTTGAGTTATTTGGTGGCCTATTTTGTTCTCACTTTTAAGTAAAAGTGAGAAATGAGAGAGGGCACAATGCTCATTTCGCACGCTTTCTTTCTACCTCTCCACTTATTACATCAAACGAAAAATAGTGGTTGCTGGTAAGTTTCGAAAATCGGGTGATCGGGCGCAACAGTGACCCACCTCCAAAAGTTTGAATCCGATGTGCAATCTTTATCATGAATCCTTTTCTGTGGGGTGCTATATTGGGCCAGTAATATTGTAATGATCGTGAGAAGGAAGAAACACCAATCAAAGATCAAAGATCAAATATCAATCTCATATTTCAGATCCCTATCCGCACTGCTCTTCGACGTGTTCGCGTCGGCATTTACCGAGGACCTAGTGACGCTGATGACGCGTCACTACCCGCAGCTGGTGCAAGCTCTCGTTGGTGGAATTGATCTTTGATCTTTGATCTTTGACCTTTGACCTTTGACCTCTTCAGCACCTGGTGCATGGACGAGCTCTCCTCGACTTCGTGGCATATCCCGAGATTGCTGGCATCATTCTTGCGGTGAGTAAGGAGGGCGATTAAAGATCAAAGGTCAAAGATCAACGATAATCATTCGTACACTCCGGGAAACGCTTCTCAGCATGTCGCATTGAGCCTTACAATGCCTTACAATGCATGACTGCATGAGGAAAAATGGAAAACAAAAACTCGCCATGATGCCTGAGTATTGCCCGGACGCGGCATACTGATCTCTGATCTTTGATCTTTGATCTTTCGCCAGACGCCATCCCTGCTTCGTCGCATCGTCGAGCGCGCCCGCCACGACTGTCGAGTTCACGAGGGCGATGATCTGCTCACATACGAGTATGACAACTGTGAGTAGTAGTGATACGTTGTTATTATTATTATTGTTATTATTGTTTATTATTATAATAACAATAATAACAATAACAATTATTATTCTTATTTGTGTTATTGTTTTTGTTATTATTATTAAAAAGTTTTGCCTAGGTGTATCCACGTCCAGCTATTCTAAAGTGGCATGACCAGACTACAGTAGCGCGCAAAAGTATTCGGGCACTTTTTGTTTATGCTATAACTTTTTGACCAGGTAAGCAATAAATTTGAAACTTTCACATCAGTGAGGAACTGTGTTGGACATTATTTTGCCTCTTTGAAAGGAATGTGAAAAATCGATATTATTGCATAGTGATGACGAAATCGCAGTATGTTTTGCGAAACCCCGTTATTCCTAGAATAATTTTTTTCATCTTTCCAAACTTTTTATGCATAGACATATAATCGAGGACTACCCAGAAAAGAAGTTTCAAGTTGCTGCCGCTTGCTGCAGCGGCTGCAGGGTTGCTGCAAAATCAGGGTCGAATTTTCATAGCTCCGCTCCTAGACAAGCTAGAGACTCGTTCTAAAGATCATTCTGCTTCTTATAATGAGTAATTATTATCCTCAGAGTTTGGTGAAGATTGACCGGCATTTACATCTTTTACACCAGAAAGTCACTTTTTCTGATGACCTTACTTTAACCCTCTACCATTTCAAGGGTGAATTTTGTAAAAAT
>LS485408.1:151511-170327 GCA_900490705.1 Pristionchus arcanus
TCCTCGATCATATGTCTATGCATAAAAAGTTTGGAAAGATGAAAAAAATTATTCTAGGAATAACGGGGTTTCGCAAAACATACTGCGATTTCGTCATCACTATGCAATAATATCGATTTTTCACATTCCTTTCAAAGAAGCAAAATAATGTCCAACACAGTTCCTCACTGATGTGAAAGTTTCAAATTTATTGCTTACCTGGTCAAAAAGTTATAGCATAAACAAAAAGTGCCCGAATACTTTTGCGCACTACTGTAGCTGTTAGACGGGCTGCAATACCCTGCTGTCCAATTCATTGTACATCATTTACAGACTGTTGCACCGCTATGATCATCATCGAATACGCTCTGCCCGATGAGAGGAAACTACAGGAGATACTCGGATACGGTAAGCGAGTGGAAGGTAGAAAGATCAAAGATCAAAGATCATATTGAAGGGTACCTATCGGTGGCAGAGCACTTTGCGAGGAAGAAACTGAACTTGACGCACTCGAGCTGCGAAGAAACATTCAGACGGTGAGAGATCAAAGATCAGAGATCACACATCATCGAATATATCAATTAATCCGCGACTCTTAGTCCCCATCATGATAGCCGTACCTACTACGCTAATTTTTCTCTATCTCCATTTCACAGTCGAAGATCAAAGATCAAAGACCAGCGACCAGAGATCAAAGATCAATTCCGTGCAGGATCCTGTTGGCGCACCCCGAGTGGCGTCGTCGATTCAAGGAATGGACGCGCCACGGCCCTAGGGGAAATTGGACGGCCGACCTCGGAAGATCATTCCGCGATAAGTAGGTTGTTGTTGTTGTTGTTGTTGTTGTTATTGTTGTTATTGTTGCGTTATTCCATACATTCTAGGAAGCGTCTGCCAGGCATCTGCTACATTTGGAAGGAGGAACTTTCGGAAGATCTTTGAGATGCGAAGATCCACCGTAATCGACAAAGTAGATATTCGCGACCGATCGAGACTGATAAAAACTGTTATAACGTTAAACCCAGCAAATTGAGATTGTAGTTGTGCAACATTCCTTCCATTACATCCTTTATCACACAAGATTCGTCCACTTCTTTTCAAAGGACGTATGTTCTTTTTTCAAGTTCTTTTCAAAAGACGTTCTTTTTTCGTTTACTTCTTTTCAGGCGTATGATGTACAGTAGCGCGCAAAAGTATTCGGGCACTTTTTGTTTATGCTATAACTTTTTGACCAGGTAAGCAATAAATTTGAAACTTTCACATCAGTGAGGAACTGTGTTGGACATTATTTTGCCTCTTTGAAAGGAATGTGAAAAATCGATATTATTGCATAGTGATGACGAAATCGCAGTATGTTTTGCGAAACCCCGTTATTCCTAGAATAATTTTTTTCATCTTTCCAAACTTTTTATGCATAGACATATGATCGAGGACTTTCCTGAATAGAAGTTTTAAGTTGAGTTGCTGCCGCTTGCTGCAGCGGCTGCAGGGTTGCTGCAAAATCAGGGTCGAATTTTCATAGCTCCGCTCCTAGACAAGCTAGAGACTCGTTCTAAAGATCATTCTGCTTCTTATAATGAGTAATTATTATCCTCAGAGTTTGGTGAAGATTGACCGGCATTTACATCTTTTACACCAGAAAGTCACTTTTTCTGATGACCTTACTTTAACCCTCTACCATTTCAAGGGTGAATTTTGTAAAAATCTGTTTTTAGCCCAGGCATATTGCAAAACCATCCATTAGTAATGTCCCAAATTTTCAGAGCGTTTGCTTTACTCTCCGGTCTGTGGTGATCGATTTACGGAGGCACATTGGGTTCAAAAATGCAAGCCCCGCCCACTTTGATATTTATTATTTCTCTTTCTATCTGAGCCACAGGTCTGAAACTTTGCGACGATGATAATGTGAGGGTGATCCATAGTTTGGCAAAGTTTGGGCTAAAGTCACCGTCGTTGAAAACAATTGAAGAGGATCCTCTTCAATTCTTCACGTGAAGAGGATCCTCTTCAAACTGACTGTGCCTCCGTAAATCGATCACCACAGACCGGAGAGTAAATCAAACGCTCTGAAAATTTGGGACATTACTAATGGATGGTTTTGCAATATGCCTGGGCTAAAAACAGATTTTTACAAAATTCACCCTTGAAATGGTAGAGGGTTAAAGTAAGGTCATCAGAAAAAGTGACTTTCTGGTGTAAAAGATGTAAATGCCGGTCAATCTTCACCAAACTCTGAGGATAATAATTACTCATTATAAGAAGCAGAATGATCTTTAGAACGAGTCTCTAGCTTGTCTAGGAGCGGAGCTATGAAAATTCGACCCTGATTTTGCAGCAACCCTGCAGCCGCTGCAGCAAGCGGCAGCAACTTGAAACTTCTTTTCTGGGTAGTCCTCGATTATATGTCTATGCATAAAAAGTTTGGAAAGATGAAAAAAATTATTCTAGGAATAACGGGGTTTCGCAAAACATACTGCGATTTCGTCATCACTATGCAATAATATCGATTTTTCACATTCCTTTCAAAGAAGCAAAATAATGTCCAACACAGTTCCTCACTGATGAGAAAGTTTCAAATTTATTGATTACCTGGTAAAAAAGTTATAGCATAAACAAAAAGTGCCCGAATACTTTTGCGCGCTACTGTATGTTTGATGCACAACAAATTAGTAGGGTTCAATAATGAAAATTCTCATAATCGGATATGTCTCCAACGAACAAGCGAATGTGGCATGTTTGTCGAGAGAACTCATTCCATTTCCTTTTCTCATGCACTTCATCCCTGTTCTTCTTCAATGGCTTTATCGACAGTGACTCAGTTGTCACGGAGGGGAACTACTAGTAGCGAAGTTGAAGGTTCCGTGCCGTAAAAGCGGAGAAGAATTGAATTGCCGGACCAAATACAGTTGATCAAATACAGTTCAGAGAGGAATGATGCTACCCCAGCCAGAGTGGAAGCGTGACAGATGCGCATGTCATAGATCGGCGAGGGCACAGTGCGTGGTTGAAAACGAGTAGGATTCTGAGAGAGATGCTTTTTGATGTAGTGGCGAAAGCAGAAACACGAGAACAGCGGAGCAGGGGAAACAAAATAAGTCACACATAGATTAGGGAGTGGAAGAAGAAGCGAAAAAGAAGAGAAAATCAAAAGAAGCAGAAGTGCTAGCCGTCAAGGGAGAGAGAGGGGCTTTCCCTCCACCCATCCTCATCCTCCTATGATATTTGATGGACGGCACTTCGCTTTTCATGAAGGGTTTGCACGAATTCCCTAGGGACTTTTCTTTCCGTTTTGTTCTTTTTCGTGTTCTTTGAGCTTTTAGAGACATTCTGACAGCTGTGATCTCAACAGGGTAATGAGACTCCTCCGCAACCTTGACGAGCCTATTGATGCCATTCGTTTTTCGTTTCCGTGTTTTGACCTTGAATCCTTGCATACTCTCATCAATATTTCACATTTATTTCTGATAACAGCATCATTCATAAACAATTCATTAACTTTCTGATGATATAACGATACAGACTAAAAATATTCAAAAAGTGCAATTAATGATGATATGCGCTACATTAGTTGTTCTGGTAGCTCTGTCTCGACCCCCTCTGATGCCTCTAGTATAGGTAGCAGACTCTAGTATAGGTGGAGCCATCGAAATCAGAGGGAGAGACAGACGGGAGAATAGAGAAGCGGATCAAACAAGCCTTCTGAGAGCCAGTCTTTTTCAGATGGACTCCTTCGGTGTATGAGGTGGTCCATTCCATCTATCTCCAGTTCCGTTGCCATCGCTCTAACAACTCTCGCAACGACCATCGTGGCCGTTTCGATTCCTCCTTCTCTCACGGTCTGAAATTTGATCGTTCTTGAATGTTTCTTCCAAGAAATCGACATTATGAATTTCTTGTCAAGAAATGAGCTCCCCCCCCCTTTTCACGTGGTCTCTCGCCCTGTCTATCCAGTGAGAGAATGTGTGAAATGAAGATACCACTTCTTGATGTGCCTTCCTAATCATAAAATAGCATTACTCACTCGGATTGCCAATTCAATTTGTCCTAAGAACTGAAGGCGCAGTGTAATTGCATGAGCCGGTAGCGCATTCAAGGGATTCGCGACGTTCCTGCAGAAACAAATCTTATTTAGTGTTCAAAAATCGGCATATGCGCCTCTAATTTCGTATGCTCTATCGTCGGCCAGACAGGCATGCCTATTGAGGAGGGGTTTTGGAATGAAAATCTCTATTTAATAATTATTTAATCATGGAACTCACTTTACTCGTGGAAATATTTCTTCTATCGTCGGCTGGGACAGTCAACCAATGTCGAGAATGCGTAGAATTCTGCGAAGAAGGAAGGGTAATACAAGCAATATGAAAGTATACTCAATAGAGGTCGCAATACGGGGCGGGCCATTCGGTTTCGCGCCGGGCCTCTCGCTCGGTGAGTGAAGAATGAGTCGGCCCGATACCGGCCCCGAAAATCGTCGAAAGGCCCGATACCGGAACACTTTTGACCTTCATAATTCATCCAAAACTGAATAAAAGTGAACAAAAATTTAGCACGAGACACTTCCATCTACGCTCTTTCCATTGCTGTATAAATCATAAAAGAAAAGCTATTTTGAATTTTCGAAATCGGAGGAACAAAAGTCAATGGATCAATCAGAATAAAGAGGCATTGGCCTACCTACACATACCGCAAAGCTTTAACATCACTTACAAACATTTTAGCTCGTTTTGACGCCAATTTTTCAGCATTTTTCAATGGTCTTGCGCTTTCGAACGCGAGAATTCTTAAGAAAAAGAGCTTTGGGCCTTTCCTTATCGTTAAATACGGAAATTATGGTCGTAGAGGCAGTTCCTGAAGAGAGCCATGATTCATCGAAGTTTTAAGCAAAAAGATAGAAAGGTTTGCATAGAAGAAAAGCACGAACCTCAACAAAACCAAGGAAAAATAGCGAGCGACCACTAGATAGAAGGGCGAGGGGTCGAAATGATGAGAATGATTGGTCTCACAATGTAAATTGCGCAGAAAAAGATCACGAAACACTCTAATGCGCGATCTTTTGACGCTCCGGTATCGGGCCTTTCACTAATTTTGACGGGCCGGCCCGTATGTCTCGCTCTCTCATTCTTCATTCACGGGGCCCCGTGGTATCGGGTCGTATCGTTTCTCAACCTCTAATACTCAAGCATGGATAACAGCGATGAAATTGAGTAAAGACGAAACATAAATATTTGTGGAAGGATGACAGGTTTGCGAAGAAGGGAATTTGCGACATAGAAAGGCAGAGGGAATGGGCAATTATCCATCTGAGATTGCTATCTAGGAAAGAGAGATTGACATCTGTGATGACATGAAGGAGTGACCTCCAAGAGGAGAAGTGAAGGGAGGGGGGTGATGGTGGAAAGGAGACATTGGCGAGATCGTGAAGCTATTTTGATGAAAAAAAGGAAAAAGGGAAGTAGAATCAAATAAGACGCTAGAAATTATTATGCACAAGTTATTATTAGCCCCGATTAATTGTTTATCGATTTCATGATTGTTTCCTTTATTAGAAGGCGGCAGTACTTTCTCATGCATGTTGATAGCAACAAGATACAACATTCATGATAGGAACAAATAGCTTTTTATCATCGAGAAAACAGGGCAAAATGCAATAGCATGAAAATGCACGATCACTTTCCTCTCTTCTTCGGAGTCTTAGGAGTATTCAATGGTTTCATAGGAGTTGCGATCTCTTTTTACTGCAAAGTGATTGTTATTGCAAGAATCACTTCAATCATCCTAGATAAATACACACATCTATCGGTCAGATATCGCACCTTGAAATATGAACCGTCGTCTCTTCATTTCGCACACTCTCTGGCCCGCTCGAGTAATGAGAGAATTTGTAAAATGAAGAGACGGCGGCTCGCATTTCGAGCTCTATAAGATACCCCTATTCTCCTGATCCCTGTGATAATTGGGCTGTTAATCTACCAGTCAGATACTCACAGAGGGACGAGCAGGAGGAGCTGCTGAAATGCGGGCGGGGCACAGGGACAAGCCCTCCCTGAAAGGAAAGGAAATGTTCATGATACTCTCGCTCTCTTTCCCTATCTCATGATGCATACTTGTGATAATAATAACAATTATAATTTTCATCAATTATCTCATTATTCGAATTAGCAAAAGCAATTCAATTCCTTGTTCGAAATCGAACATACTTGATGTCGAACGATTCTTTCTTCTTTGTTGATTGAAGAAAGTCTTTGTTCGCTTTGCCACAATGACAGTCGAGAACGTGCAGAATTCCGTAATTTAAATAATGAAAGACACGTAATTTACACGATAACAAAAGGGCGATCTTAGATGATTAGGAGGAACAATAAGCAGTGATTAATGCAAGTTTGGGGGGTAGGGGCGATAAGACACGAGGAAAATAAGAGTTCGAAACACGATTAGATTAATGAAGAGACACGAATTATAAAATATGTAGGATAGTTTAACAGCGATGCGGACTGTCTGGGTGAGTGGAGCAGCTGTTGGAATGGAGAGGGGGAGAGGGAAGACGGTTAGAAAGTGGCGATGGTTGGTTGATAGAAGAGGGAGAGGGTGATCTATTGCGCAGTTGTCGCATCTTCATATGGTCGTTTGCCACTGTGAAGAGAGATGAGAGAGATCAGAGGGAAGAATCTCAAAGACAGAGATAATATTTGCACTTTCACAAGATTGATTCATTGAGTCAAATAGGAAAATTTAAGGAAGAGGTTGGTCCATTGCGCATCTTGTATTTTCACTCGCTTATCTGGCAGTTTGTCACAGAGAGGAAGGAGACTGGTTGAAGTGACGACTGAAAGCTCTCTCTAGAACTCGGTTCGGAAATGCCTTCTTCTTCTTAAAAAAGAAACGTTTTCTCTGTTCACAGCGGATCATTTAAGCGAGAATCACTCCTACAGTATATACGAGTGGTTGTATTATAGACAACAAACAATTTTATTCTTGAGCAATCAGTTGTATTCTTCAACAAACAATCTGTCCTCCTTTTCTCTTCCACGTCCTTCCTTCTTGTCCAGTCACCGTTCAAATCGAAAAAATATCAATTAATACATCTATTGCAAATAGAAAAATACCGTACCTTTGAACTTCACCCTGCATGTGTTCAGCTACTCTTTCCATCTGACGGCGCAGGCTGGTTGCCAAGTATCATCACCGAGCGCCATGACTTCTCTACTGAAATTGATGGGTTGTTGCAAGGAAAGTTAATCGAAATTCTTTAATGATATCACTCACTACACGTATCTGCAAAGCAGTCGACTGATGGGAAAAGCACCTCCACCTTCCATTACTGCTTCCACTATGATGGGCTCATATCAAAACAATGTTTATTCCATATTCGACGATGCAGGAGGTAACTCCAGTTGAGAACGAGTAGGGTTCTGCAATTTACACCCGTTTCATGACTTCGAGAAATACAGGAGAAAATATCTTTTGGAAGAGGATTGTGCTTATTGTTATAATAGTAAATAATGCACAAAAGCGATCGAAAAGTGTCAGAAAAGTGGCCCAATCAATAGGAGAATAGAGAGCTAAACAAAGAAGATACTCTGGTATGCCGCCCCAACTTGGATCCAAGCCTGGAGGCAACTTGGAAATCGCAATTGGTCTCTCCATTCTCCATGCTATCTCGCTTTCTCTTTTTCGCTAACTCGGTCACCCAAGTTGGATCCAAGTTGGATCCAACTTGGGCGAGAGAAAGAGACAGAACGAGAGAGTATGTAAAATGGAAACCCTAATTCTGCTTGGATCCAAGTTGGGGCGGGACACCAGAGATATTATTTCAAGTATGCTGTTTGCAATACGATTCACAACAATCAACGCAATGACATGGATAGAAGAGAGACAAGAAATCAGACGTTTCGGGAATCAGCCCATCATCACTAGTGTCAATGATTGGGCGAGTCGGCAAACTGGAAGAAATGATAGCAAGATTGCCTTTCATCGACGCAATCTGTACTATTGGCGCCTGTCCGACACGGGGGAATAATTATGATAAGGAGTGATTGTGATTGGAAGGAGGTGGAAAGGGAGATGATTCTGGTGGACAGTTGACGCACGCAAAGTGCACTAATGGGGCCGAGTCATGGACAGAGAAATGAGCAAATGTACGTGATAAGGAACGATAGTAGTTGGACGTGACGGAAAGGAAGAGTGGGCTGGGAATGAAGGGAGTTAGAAGCTCGGGCTGCGCGCAAAAATTACTCTGTCGAAACGGATTAATTAAATTGAAAGTATTGGGGTGTCCCACATATTTCTGCATTTTGTTTCAAAGTAATTTTGCGAATAGATTTTCAATGAATATCTTCATAGTCAATTGTGTTGCAGTACATGCTACTCCTAAGGTATTTTATCATGCATTTAAAATTGGGAAGTATTTGCTAATAATGATGTAATAAGAGAAATGGACGATTTTTTTGCGATATTTTGAATATTTTGTAACTCTGCGGTGAATAACGTAGGTAACCCACGATTGTGGGAACAACAGTATATGAGTGTAAGGTAAATTTAATAGCACTAATACTAGATTTATCATGGCAAATAAAGGAAGGTGGTCCAATTTTACAAAAAATGACATCACATGTAGAGTACTTTTTGGAATTTTTCAAAATTTCTCACTTGTTAGCAAGCCGCTCTTTTTCATTTTTTTAATGCAATATGCAACCAACACGTGAAACTTAATGGTACACTTTCTGTAATATTTTACGAAGTTGATTTATATAGAAAAAATAAAAAGTGCAAGAAAATGATTTTTGTTACATATTGATTACGCAATGCGATTTCAAAATTCGGATTGATTCTCATTTTGACTATTGTCAACGGCACAGTCGATATTAGTGACATATTCGATTTTAGCTCTTATCATTCTTGAGATCAAGCAAAAAATTGATTTTAAAACATGTGCACTCCCTATTACTTATTTTCCCTATAACTTATGCACATTCTTGATAGCGCAATGAATCATACTGTAATCAATCGTAAAAAATCGGAACACCAGTCCTATACGCAGTGCACTTTGTTGCCTTTCAATTCGATTCATAAGAACGAAGATAATAAAAAAAAATGCAGAAATATATGGGACACCCTAATAGATAGTAGTTATGAACATGGTGGTGAAGACGAGAAGGGAAGTGGCGATTGCGTTCGGGAGGATGCAAAATAACTCCCGTTGCATTCACTAATAGCTCCTGTCAACGCCTGTCTTTGAAATGAGAAAGGCAATCAATTGCGAGTGGACGGGCCTTTGGTGTGTTTGTGCAACTTTGACAATCAGAAATTGATTGGAAATTCAACTTTATCATCATTATTATTATACATCACATATTACAGGATTAGTTCTTATTCTTCGTTTTTTCACTCGCACGGAGTCATCCCGTCCTCCACTAGCTCTCCCCATCTTCCTGGAAAAATGTTCATCAATTAGAAACACTTTTTGGCAACTTTTAGAGAAATATAATTTTGAAACTGATACCGTACCTTCATGTTTCTCCCGGTTCTTCCGTCGTGTTCTTCCTTCTCTTCTTGAGTCGGATGTCTTCCTTCGAGCATGTTGGGATTACTGAAATGCGTTGGAATTAGAGACTGATCGGATTGTTTTTGAGTTGGAATTAGAGACTGATCGGATTGTTTTTGTGAGAGAAGTGGCGATGGAGAACACTCACCAAAGCAACATGAGAGGCATGCGAATTTATGAGCGATGTGTCGGCCGTGCTTGAAACCACCTCTTGGACAATGGGGATAGCGCCAGGTTAGCCCTCGGCAGTGATGTAGCAATTTGATCATGTACCCGGTACTATTTACTCGGCCAAAGCCGCTCCTGCAAGCATGAAAAATATCTCTTGGAGAAACGTCTCATAACTGCGTCGAAACTGTGCTAGATATTGATGTGCTAACTACGAACATTTGGCTCTGGTCCGTTTTGGGTGTCCCATCAAAGTTTCCCGGACCCGGCAAAGTTTTCCGGTCCCATGAAAGTTGTCCGGTCCCAGTGATATTTTCCTGGACCTGGAAATAGTTTCCTGGACCCAAAAATAGTTTCCTGGACCCGAAAATAGTTTTCAAGACCCGAAAATAGTTTCCTGGACCCAGAAATAGTTTCCTGGACCCATCACTCCCCAAGTGCAATTGCAAGTTCCAATTGCTATTCAATACAAGGTTCAATTTATGCTCGTTGTAATTGCTTTGACTTGGGCTCAATACTTTATACTTAGTGCTTAGTACCACCTAAGTTTTTCTGCAGTAAAACAATGTCATAACGTACAATGATGGGAACCAATTAATTATTTTTCGGGACCAGGAAACTAATTCTGGGTCCAGGAAACTATGAGTCCAGGAAACTAATTCCGGGTCCAGGAAACTATTTTCGGGCCCAGAAAACTATTTTCGGGTCCAGGAAACTATTCGGTGTCCAGAAAACTTTTTAAGGACCGGGAAACTATTATGGGACCGGAATACTTTGATGGGACACCCAAAACGGACCAGAGCCGAACATTTTAATATTTTTTCTCATATTTTCTCTTTTGACTTAAAAAAAACATAAAAACGTCCGTTCTCGAAGGAAGGATCGGGTTAAACTGAGGAAAGCGATATCAAAAGCTCAAAAATATATTACTCACTTTCTCAAACATCGATAGATAATTATTTTTACATATTCATGTAGAAGATGCAGGTGACTGCCGTTGAGAACGTGTAGGATTCTGCAATTAGCACACTTTCTTTAACCTCTGGGCATGCACAGAGGTTAAAGAAGAGCATAATGCTCACAATCAAAAAATAATGCACGAAAATACTGGGGAAAATGAGGGGAAAGTTGGATCTAGAGAGATGATGGCTGGGCATACACGCTATGCTGTGCATACACATGGCTGAGCAAGACAGCAGCCTATTCATTTCGCACAGTCTCTCAGCGGTCAGAGAGGCGAGAGTATACGCATAATGGTTTCTTGCTAAGTGCACATTAGTACAGAAAGGCGAGTGTGAAAGCCACGGGAAGGAATGGGCCAATATTTTAGATAAGACGTGATAATGATTCTAAGAGGGAGGGAGAGAGGGGAAGAAGACTGCAGGATAACCGAGGAGTGATAATGATTGGGCGTGTCTACTAACAATAAGAGGAAGAAAGGATGATGAGAGATTACCGTAGTGAGGCAATAAACGCTCGCAGAGTGCACTAGGGTTAACCGTTCGGAAATCGGAAAGGCCGAAACTCAACTGGCAAAATCACTCTCTTTCCGGAATGAGAGTCGAACAATCGACTTTCCGAAACTCTTCCGAAGCTATTCCTTTGTCCGAAACTCCATTTCCATTGTTCGACTCTCATTCCGGAAAGAGAGTGATTTTGCCAGTTGAGTTTCGGCCTTTCCGATTTCCGAACGGTTAACCCTAGAGTGCACTAATGGCACCTGTCTATAGACAGAGAGATGGCTTGGATAATAACGGTGATAGTGAGTGATATTGTTTGGAAGGAGGATGGAAGGAGGAGAAGATTGCCTCAGGGGGATCATAAATGCTCTCGGAACGTGTACAACACCTGTCTTTAGAATGAGAGAGCTATCAATTGCGATAAAAAGTGATAGTGATTATTTATCGATGACACATCAACAACACACAATCTTTTTTTTGTTGTTTGTGTTACTTTGACAATAGGGAAATGATTGAAAATTCAACTTTATCATCATCACATATTACATCATCTCTAATAATTTTTTATTCCGTTCTGCCTTCCCGTCCTCAACCAGGCCTTTCTACCCAGCATGCCTGAAAAAAGTCACCCATTTTGACATCATTCCTAGGCTTCCTGGTGAAATTTTAAAAAAAGAGAAATAACTAATCGCGAATGGAAACTCTTCAGCGCTCACCTGATGATTCGGCACAGCAAACGGCTAATTGTGGAGGAAGCTCCCTATTCCTTCACCTCTGCGAGTGGTACTTTGAAGGCGGAAATTAAAGTAACAGGCGGTGCATAGCCCAGGGTTGGTGATGATTGACTCGGGCAATCTTCAGGTGACGATCCTGAAAAAATAGTCATCTGTTAATTTCCACCCTTCCCAAATCACAAAAACTGGTTATGTCTTGCGAACTCTAGGTACTTTTCGACTAACCTTTTCATGCGTGCTCAAATATCACGCATCTATACGGAGTTTTAGTAGCTACTTGCTATCAGCCAACCCATACCCATTTTTAATAGCAAAGAAGGGATCGGGTTAATCAGAGGAAAGCGATCATCTCAAAGGCACAGAAACATGAAACTCACTTTTTTTTAAGTATCGAGCAAATATTGTTTCCCTTTATATCCAAGAAGATGGTGCAGGGTGATGCAGTTGAGAACATGTAGGATTCTGCAATGAACACAATCTTATGGACTTCGGGCAATAGGCCTGCCGGCAGAAACATCGATTATCGACGATTTCATTCAGTAAATACTGTACCAAAATGTTGGGAAATTTCAGAAAACGTGTTCAATATACGGTAATGATTGTTCGAAGGAAGATCACAAACATGTTGATAGCAAGGCTAATACCATCGATAGTCATTTCTTCGTCATCTTTTTTCACTAAATACGAAAGTTGAGGAAGGAGAAGAGTCAATACAATCTATCGGAGCGCGCTCGATAATATAGAAAGGCGAGTGGCAATGAAAGCCACTCGACGGAAAGAGTTAATATTTTAGATGAAGAGTGATAAGGAGGAGGAGAAAGGCGGAGGAGATGGGCTTCATGGAGACAATAAACGCTCGCAAAGGGTACTAATGGCGACTATCTATTGACGGAGAAATGAGCAACTAGACGTGATAAGGAATGATAGTGATTGGGAGTTGCAGTGAGGAATCGAGGACTATTGCAATTGGTTGGAATTCATTCAAGATTCGTAGTCAAATGTTGTGAAGCCTTGTTCCAATATCAAGTGCTAATATTCGACTGAAAGCATCGTATCTCTTTAGGAATCAGAGCATGACCCTCTGAACGTCGCATGAGCAGCATCTCAAAATGAAACCGAAATACACATGAGATCAACTACAAGAAAGGCTAAAGTCATATTTTTATCGTAATTGTAAATCGTAAATCACAAAGGATGTGGTAGAATCGAGAAACTCAAGACTTTTCCATTTGCACACTTGGTTGAAGACAACGGTAAGGACGAGTCTAATGTGAATATCTTGTTGCATGATTCTTGAGATGGTGTTTCTCAGCGAATCGAGTTCCGCAAGTGTCGCATGAGTAAGGTTTTCTCACCGTTACATCATCTGAAATATTGAAGATATTTGTCATTCATGATTTTTTTTTCATAATAGAAAGTGAGGTTTTCATCATAGTATTACAGAAAGGTCAATCAAAAAGTGTTGATATTTTTACAATTGCCTGAAGTCACTAACTTGAGTGTTTTTTCGTGTGTTTCCAAAGACTTGCATGATACACGAATCCTTCCCCACAAGTTTGGCACGTAAATGCTTTCTCGGGTTGTTTTGCTCAAAATATTTTTTGTTATTTTTGTAAAAATTCTATTCAAGTAGCTAAAGCACTGGTGTAATCCTTACTTGAATGCAAGTTCATATGTCGCTTGAAAGAATCCTTCCGATCAAATCTTCGATTACATTTATCACACTGAAACTGCTGTTCATCCGTTCCTGAAATTGGAAAATGTTTTTTATTTGGACATTACTTTTACTTCTTCATTTCTAGAGGCAATACATATTTCAAAAAGCCCACCCGTATGTTTGATTCTAATATGATCTTGGAGATTGCGTTTGTGACGATAAGCGATGCCGCATTCATTGCACTTGTGAGGGCCAGTTGAATTGCGGTGACCTTTAAAAAAAATTTAAAACATCGAAATAGGTTCAAAAACGTACGCTTATTCTGCCTTGTCTTGAGCTTACTGTGTTTATCTTTACGCACTATCTCATGAGACTTCTTTCTGATTTGTGCAAACTTCACGTTATTATTTTCTATCGGTTCGTTCATTTCCTCAACAGTATCTTCATTATCCGTATCGTCTTCAGTACTGAGATTCTGTAAAAAATGGAAACTGAACAAGTAAGATTGGAAAAATTGCCCATAAATAAAAAGTCGAAAACTTACAAAATCATTTTCATCACCTTCCATTTCCTCCATTGACGGTTCATCCAGGAATGTTTCATTGACATTCTCCTCCATTAGCGAATTTTCCAATTCCTGTAATACCCAACGAATCATTAAAAAATAGTGAAATTTATTTTGACGCACAAGTTTCACTTGATCGACGAATGGCGGTTGAAGTTCGTCAAATATAGTATCCTGTAATGCACAATTATCACGAATCAAAATTATTCACGATGAATAATATTGGGTGACAGGTTGGCTGAGTTACTCAAAACGATGTTATCCAAACGCAAAAAGTAAGATACCTCGAGTTTAGGAACTCCGACAAGGCACTGATTATCAATTTCATCATCTATGTTTTCAGCAGCACCCTAAACTTGAATTGTGTTGTGTTCTCAAAAAGATTTGTATCCTTACTTGTATCGGTTGCTCCAGTTGTCCGGCATCGAAAATTCCAGAATTGAGATCATGATTGGGCTCGAAATCGTTGAGAAATGCTTGATTCGCAAAGACAGAGACATTTTCAATCTCGTTTACGTGTACCTCCTGTTTCTAGAATAAGATTAACGTTAAAACATCTAGATTGGTAGTTTGCACGTTGTCAAAACAGGGCCCGTCGTACGAGATGATTTTGTATTTGAGAATGAGCTCCAGTGCCTCACACAGACCGTAGATTTGCTCTCGCATCGGATCGCTTCTGAAATTTGTTCAACTAACAAAAATAGTCTTTAAAATGCACAGAACAAACCTGTTTGAGTCCCAACTAATAACGTTGTTGCGCTCGTCATTTAGTGATTTCATCGTGAGCTGTAATACCTGCAAAGACACCATTCAGACAATATTCTCAATGGATTAAATGAAATGCTCTGAAATTAAAGATAATCTCACATCTATCGCTTCATTCTTGATCAATGTATGCGCTGCTCCAAATCCCTTCTGCACAACGAGACCAATCTGATCGGAGAAGGAGAGACCGCAGGCCTGCAATTAGTAATTCCTTTCTGACGAAGATAAATTTGCAGCCAACTTGAAAGCGAAAACACAGATGAATTACTTCTTTACAAAGATCAATGAAACATTTCAAGCTAGATACTATCACTTTGACAGTGAAATTTCAAAAATGTCTTACCGCAATTCGTAGATCGCCGATCCTTTTGACATCGTGGTCCATCATTCTCGAAAAGAGAATGCGATAAAGTCTTTAAAATTTAGGCAGAGGTGAAAGATCGGTCGGAGGCTTGTGAAGATCAGTAAGAGACATTGAAAGAGCACTGCCAGAGGGGAATTTGACATATTCTTTTGCAACAAGGTAAGTTGATGAATGAAATAATAAACAAAGAAGATTTTAGAAAAAAATGCAGCTTATTTATCACCATTTCTCAGTACAATTCAAAAAGGATAAGCAATCGCTCTCATCGGGCGATGCAGTGGATTAGAGAGCTCCTTGTCCTTCGTCATATTCTTGACGTTGCCGATGACAATGTCAATGCTTTTCGAGTAGCATTTGAATGTGCGGAAAACGAATCTGAGTGTCAATATTCGAGAGAGGAAAAGGATAATAACTGAGCTTTGTTCTTATCAACTCCGTATCACTCAGCTTTTATCAGACCGCAAAGTGAAATGTGCACCGAATTTTGCTGTCAAATATATAAGGCCGTCCGCCTAAGGTTCAACAAGCCTCCACAGTGGTCGGGAACAGGTAAAAAATCGAAATGTCTAAAAAGTTGGCCCTAACATGCTGCTCCCGCAACAAACAACCGTACCCGGCCTAACCTGTGTACCCCACCAGGCGTGGTTGTCTTATGACAACTGTAAAATCGCCTTGATTGTGGAAGCAACTTTAACTACCGCAACGAACAATCTTCAGCCCCACTGGCAGAGCTCTTCCAGATTCGCTTTCTTATTTTCGCTTCGGTGCGACCTATCTTTGGCTCTAAGGTTACATTTCGCCCGTATTCTCCACCATATTCATTCTCTCTCCGGAAATGTTAGACGTCGATGTTAAAAGGATCGGCGATTTGCGAATGGCGGTGAGAATTATTATTTTTTAACGTTTGGGATATCAAGTTTACATGCTATTTGATATCGATCAGTTCAAATTTGAATTCACAACGAAATTACATATCTCAGGCATGCGGGCTCTCCTTTTCTGATCAGATCGGTCTTGTTGTGCAAAAGGGATTCGGTGCTGCGCATGCATTGATCAAGAATGAAGCGATAGATGTGAGATTCACTTTACTTTCAGAGCATTTCATTTAATCCATTGAGAATATTGTTTCAATGGTGTCTTTGCAGGTATTACAGCTCACGATGAAATCACTAAATGACGAGCGCAAAAACGTTGTTAGTTGGGACTCGAACAGGTTTGTTTTGATCTTTGTTTTTCTCGAGAATTTTTAGTGAGTACTCGGGGTTAAGTGAAAACATAAGTGAAAACATTTCAGAAGCGATCCGATGCGAGAGCAAATCTACGGTCTGTGTGAGGCATTGGGGCTCATTCTCAAGTACAAAATCATCTCGACAACTGCCGACGGGACCTGTTTTGACAATGTGCAAACTACCAATCTCGATATTTTAACGATAAGTGTATTCCAGAAAGAGGATGTACACGGAAACGAGATCGAAAAGATCGCAGGCTTTGCGAATCAGGAATTGATCAACGATTTCGATTCCAATCGTGATCTCAATTCTGGAATTTTCGATGCCGGACAACTGGTGCAACCGATACAAGTAAGGATACAAAACTTTTTGAGAACACAACACAATTCAAGTTTAGGGTGCTGCTGAAAACGTACATGATGAAATTGATAATCAGTACCTTGCCGGAGTTCCTAAACTCGAGGTAAGTATCCTACTTTAGCGTTATCCACTCCAAATCAACTATCGATCACTCGTCAGGCGATTTAAAAATATTTGGAAAGATTTTATTTGTGCATTACAGGATACTATATTTGACGAACTTCAACCGCCATTCGTCGATCAAGTGAAACTTGTGCGTCAAAATAAATTTCACTATTTTTTAATGATTCGTTGGGTATTACAGGAATTGGAAAATTCGCTAATGGAGGAGAATGTCAATGAAACATTCCTGGATGAACCGTCAATGGAGGAAATGGAAGGTGATGAAAATGATTTGGTAAGTTGTCCACTTTTTAATTATGGGCAATATTTCCAATCTTACTTGTTAAGTTTCCATTTTTTACAGGATTTCAGTACTGAAGAAGATACGGATAATGAAGATACTGTTGAGGAAATGAACGAACCGATAGAAAATAATAACATGAAGTTTGCACAGATCAGAAAGAAGTCTCGTGAAATAGTGCGTAAAGATAAACACAGTAAGCCGGCTTCGAAGAAAATGAAGTAAGTTGCTATTATTTTATATGGTTTGTGTAGTCGGATCAAAAGAAACCCTTTTTCTTTAATATAAGAGTTGGGTAGAGAAGTGAGAGAGCGCTGATCTACATTTAGTACACGTCGTCATCGCGTCAACAAGATCAACAACAATTGGATTAGAAGGATTACAATGAAGGATTGAAGATTGAGAATAACAAGAATCTCATTTCACTATTCATCCCCCTCATTTCCCTATTCGCGTCTGCCTATATAAAGGCGTCGCTCCCCTCATTCCTCATTCTCGTCTGGAGATAAAGCAGTGACTTCTCTCTCTCATTCGTCCTTACCACACGGCGCACAACTGGCGTTCAGTCTTCGAGCTTCGCGGATCAAGATCGACTGCAGTATCCAAGGTTTCCCCCAGAGTGAACCCCTCTGAGTTACTGTAGCTTCCA
Organism: Pristionchus arcanus; assembly: GCA_900490705.1. Taxonomy (NCBI): domain Eukaryota; kingdom Metazoa; phylum Nematoda; class Chromadorea; order Rhabditida; family Neodiplogasteridae; genus Pristionchus; species Pristionchus arcanus. The sequence continues at coordinate 169,386 of LS485408.1, forward strand.
TTGGAGATCCAATCTCCATTTTCCCCGCATCAGTGACTAATTCCGCCTATATCCCAGATACCGTACCACCAAGATGAGCAACCACCGCAACGAGAGCCCTCTCAAGTGCATCGAGTCATCTACAACGTCATCTACACCGAGGTCATCATCAACTCCGAGGTCGAGGATGTCCACTCCAAACTCGAAGGAGAAACGGTATAACCTACCCTGCGTGCCTAGTAGTTCGGGTACGCAGGTCGGTGAGTTACCGATTGGAGATGTTCTTCCTCCCGGTACCGGACACAGATCCGATGCCGGACACAGATCCGATGCCGGACACAGATCCGATGCCAGGCACAGACCTGATGCCAGACATAGATCTGATGCCAGGCAAAGACCTGATGATGACGTAGTGGACTCCCATAAGATGCATAGATCATGGAGCATGACCGGATCGTCCATAGAGACTACGGTAGATGTATACGGTAATACCGTAACCGACTTTCAGTCAGACATGTTTCCAGGAATAACTCTCGCTAATGCGGATTACGATAACTCACTATTCGATATCTTTCAAATCGATGAAGTGAGCTCCGTCACTCAGGACGTGAAACCGCAGGTTACTGTGGTAGAAGTAGCGCCCTACCAAGGTAAACCTCCCGGTGCCTACGTACCGAACAGTGAATGGAGAATATGGTTGAAACGTCTCGAGAACTTCATGAAACTACGGAAAGTACCCGATGAATCGAAGAAGTACGTGTTTCTTGACGAAATCGGTGACGTGAACTACGGTATTCTGGAAGGTTTGTTACACGGTAAGGAGCTAGAAGAGTACACCTATGAACAGTTGAAAGGAGCAATGACAGCTAGGTTCCAACCAAAAACGTTGGTGATGTCTGAAAGATTCAAACTGACACAGCTGACTCAGAAGGGTACTCAGAATCTAGCTGAGTTCCTAGCGGA
>LS485408.1:171748-208726 GCA_900490705.1 Pristionchus arcanus
AGTTGGGTAGAGAAGTGAGAGAGCGCTGATCTACATTTAGTACACGTCGTCATCGCGTCAACAAGATCAACAACAATTGGATTAGAAGGATTACAATGAAGGATTGAAGATTGAGAATAACAAGACATCTCATTTCACTATTCATCCCCCTCATTTCCCTATTCACCGATGCCTATATAAAGGCTCGGCTCCCCTCATTCCTCACTCTCGTCTGGAGATAAAGCAGTGATTCTCTCTCTCTCATTCGTCCTTACCACACGGCACACAACTATAAGAAACTTTTCGACTAAAAATCGCACATGATGCAAAACAAAACTGTCTGGTTGATGTAATATATGGGATATGAATGTTTAAAAAAAATAAAGAGTTTCATATTTTTTGCAGGATCTCCGTAGGGACTCGACAATCAAGCACGAATATGAAATGGAATGATGGAGAAAACGAGAAATTAATGAAAAAATATGAGTGAGTTGCATACGTTATATTAATTAGTAATAGTAATTTGTATGATAGTATGTGTATTATGTCATTTTCGCTGCAATTGGAATCTCCGCTGGAGATAGATGCGTATGCAGATGATGATGGCAAATTTGTGAAATTGCAGTATTTGGGCGCGTTCGACCATTGTCCAGAAGAAGCAAATAATTAACGATAAGAAGATCGTTAGCATTTTCGGTGAGAGTGCATTTAAGCTTTTCGTTGAATTGAACGAAGGCGATGATTTCTTCAAAATTCGAAATTGGTCTGGGTGCCGTCAGCAAGTTTTAAGAAACAAAAACCACAAGATTTATATTGAATTAAAGAAACATTTTGATAGCCTTAATTAATTTTCATTGTTACATTGTTTGTACAAATAAGCTTATATTTTGAATAGGCTTTCATTGTATTCAAACTGTCGCATGTCCAAGTAATTTAATAATGAATTCATTCGATTAGACTCTCTATTCTCATTTCCCACTTCTCATTTCTTCATTTCTCGCTATGATCGAATAGAGTATCGGTCGTCACTTCATTTCGCTACGTTTTGCTCTTCATTTTCTCGATGTGAGAATATCGGTCGTTTCTACTCGATTACAATTCGAAACAATAAATCTCACCTGAAAAATGGTCTTAGTAGGCCTTCTTCAACGACTTTTCCGGTCGCACTTTTCACCCCGTGGCAGCGCCCCTATCCAATCACCCCCATATTTTTCGTCTCCTCCCTCGATCTGGGGCGCTTCCGATCTCTAACCGTTCACCCCTCTCTCTCTCCTTCTCGTTGCATCTCAGTCCATAACTCCTTCCATCTAAAATGAATCATCAGCTCCAGTACCGCGGCCTCACGGAGATCAAGGTGGTCAATGGTTTGTATTTCTTCTCTTTGCCTTTCATTTTTAGAATGAATGACATTAAATTTTTTGAATGTCAATTATTTTCTAGATCTCTATTTCTGAGTTTAATAATATTAACATTTCAGACCAAGTCTACGTCGGAGTTGAGTGCACATCAGGATTTAATAGAGCAATTACTTACGAACCACTGGAAAACGTTCCCGTGAGTTTCGTTTCGTTTGAACATTTTCGGGATACGGAACTCATTCTCTTTGCATCACCCGTTGCTCAATAAAGTTTGAATGTAGAACGCTTTTGCAGCTCTCTGAGGACGTAATCAACCTCATTTGGAGCGCATGTCGCGATTATCCTCATATTTTCACGGATAATGTGAAACATCAGTTCAAGAGACGAGGAGTAAATGTCGATTTGTGAGTTTTTTATTACATTTTGTTATATGCACTACTTATTTTCCATGTTCTATCTTTGAAAAACATTGCGATTTAAGATGAGGAGGTCGATTGAATGTTCATGATCTCATTGTGATGTGTTTTTTTGCAGCATCTCCCGTCTTTCTTTCGATTTCGCCAACTCGTCAATGGATTTGATGGAACTGCTGATGAGCAGGTTCAACCTGGAGTAACCACCGCCAGCGTATAATTAGGATGATATTCTGAATTAATTCTAGAAGATTTCTCATTAAAGGAAATGATTCTTATTGTTAGCTGTTCCCGCAGTTATAAAGTATTACAAAATAATGGAACTTTTACGGGCAACTAACACTGATTCGATGAATCGTCTAAACATTCAATCTCTGATTACAAGAGGCAATGTTTATATTTCATTCATCGCTGTCATTTTGCATTGACTAACTATCCATCTCTCTTCTCTCTCCTATGATCTCCCTTGCCAGCTGCATTCTAATTACACCTTCCAAAACCACCCGACCAAGCTCCACCCTGTCCCTAACGAGCCTCTTCCTTCTCACTCGCTACTCACTCGTTACCTTTACCTATCCATTAGGGAAGGGATCCCTCTGAATCTGAAGCTAATAGTATCGGCATCCTGGCTTTGTTCACCTCCCCCTCCTTCATTTTCCTCATCCGTTTTATTTTGCGTACGCGTTTCTTTTTCAATTCAATTCTGTTCTAGAATTCTACGCATTCTCTTCCATGAAATTTTGCAAAGAAAAAGCGTGTGAGAAATTATGATTTCGAAAAAGGATTCGAGGATAATTTTGGTGCCCCAGTGAGCTGTGGTTCTGCCGAAAGTGAGCAATTTATATTAATTGGATCATTTCTGCAATAAAAAGACGCCGAACATTTTTCAGGCAAATCACCTCATTAATCTACGGCGATGAAGCTGTTGGAAACTTTGAAAATTTATTGATGGTTAGTCCATGGTGTAAATTCATCATGAAACAGTTGAATATAGTCGCACTCTGGAGATAGGGCGGGGTCTATCAGGATCAGACTGTTGAGTGCAAAATAACCATTCCAGCTTTCACCGTCAACCATCTTCTACCAGAGTCGAAGAGATGTGACTTCTGCAATGAAGAGAACATGGAAAGATTGAATGATGCATAATGTCTGAAATTGTATATCAACAGCATAAATTCGCTATTTTTTCGTCATCTAATATGAGGTTACAATGAATGCAAATTCAATATTAGAGAAGCCATGGCTGGCAATATCAATCAGCCACCTTGCCACTACCCTGTAATTGCTCTTGGAGGAGAGGGGACAGGCTTCCTAATTGCGCCTACCACTCTCCCGACTCTCCTCATATTACACGTACTCTCTCGCTCCACGCATCTGCTCGTTATTAGGGCTGCCAGGGTGAAGAATTCGTCTCCTCATTCCTCGTTCTCTCTCACAGGTCCGAGTAAGGAGAGATCAGTCAGAACGAAGAGACCAGACCTTCATCATGAAACCCTTATTAGCCCACTCTCTCTGCCTGAAGTCCTAGTTGCGACTAGGGTTGGCTAAACGATACTCTAAACGTGGCAGGTTTAGCTCCCCCTCCCCTAGCTCTTCCTTAGTTCGAGCGAGAGAGCATGCGGAATGAAGAGAGTGCTTCCGATCTCTGGGGCATAGAGCGTAGGGGGAGCTAAACCTGCCACGTTTAGAGTATCGTTTAGCCAACCCTAGTTGCGACCTGATTTCAGCTCCACCCTATTCCTCTCTCATTCAATGTCTATCTCGCACTGCTTTTTCTCTTTTGTTTTCATTTATTGTTAATAATTTATTTCTTCCAGACTGCTTGCTTCTTGCTTACTCTTCGGAGCTTTGAACACCCACCCCCCCCCCCACTCTTTCATTTTCATAGGATTAATTTTAACATTTCGCAATGTATGAAATCGTGAAAAAATAATTTATCGCATGTGTTTTCAGATCCTTACACGTTCTCGGCTGGCCACTACTGAAGAAATTTATAACGAATGAAATAAGTGAGTGTCGTTTACTGTTTCGATGCACGATCTTTCACTCTAAACTGCTTGGACCCATGCGTCACATTCGAGGTGGGCCTCTTGTGTTAATAGGGATGTCTAAACGGAATTTATTCCGTTGAAACTCTCTCCCTTATTCGACTTCATTATTGGGAGGCGCCATCAGTTCGAGGAGTGAGATGTATATTTTTTCTCCTTCAAATGTCTCGTTTCTTTGTAGGCTGTCATGTGGGATGATGAGACGTGCCGCAGCGTAATAGCATTACTCCAAGGAGCTACGTGGACTGTGAACTCCCTTGTGCTTGCCTATGATTGCGCCAAGCAGAGTCAATTGTGAGTTGTAATTTGTGTCTTCTGCCTTTTCATACATATTTTGTAGGCAGTCAGGATTGTTCCTGCAGCTGTTGCAATGTCTACGTCCTACTCGCGTCGAGGTTCACCTGATAAGTGATTATAGGGAGGACCTATTGGCTATTGAGTTTGTGCACTGGAAAAGGGGTATCAAAAATTGGAAAATTAGCATTGGTTTCTTCCCCGTTTTACAGAAGTACTCATGCTCATTATTAGCACTAATGTGTGATCTTTCTCACTCAGTTGCTTGACTCCTAGCGTTACATCTGAGGTATCTGAGGTATCCATCTGAGGTATCCACAAGAATCTATTTCAGGATGCCTTGTCCATTGAAGAGTTGAAGGTGTTATTGGATGGAGGTTTTGCTTGAGCTCTCTCTACCAGTGGGATGTTTCTGCTTAAATTCTATCTCCGACATGCGCGTCTTCCTCACCGAACTCTACCAACTCATCGAGGTACGAGTAGAAGGTGTTCTAGTTGTTTACTTTTTCTCATTTCAGTATTTGTACTTCCACCGAGGGCGATATTCCATTCCGGGTCGAACTCGCACCCTCTGGCTAAGATTCAATTCCACCGTGGCCAACCCGTACAGCGACCTGGTCGATGAGATTTTCTGGGAGTCCAGGGTAGAGTGGACAAATGAAGAGGGCAGAGTGCGCGGCGTGGCGCGGAATGAAGGGAAGAGGAGAGAGAGAGGGATCAACTCTTGCGCAAGAGTTCCAACTCTTGCGCAAGAGTAGAATCTATAATGAACTCTTGCGCAAGAGTAGAATTCAAGATGGGGATTTTGATCGATTAGCGCCGAGATATCAGTTCTATGGACATGATATCTGCATAATAACCAACAAATAGCGTGCTATACCAGTTGTGCATAGTTTTAGCCCAAAATCGATCTCAAAGGGTGATATTTCGAGGTATTTTTCCCAAAATATAACTTTAAGATCATATTCGATGTTTTCAAGGTTTGTGGTGACCGCTTTGCACCGTCATCACTTTAATCTTGATTACTTCATTATAAACTGTTACGAATCATCACTCTTCTTTTGCAGGCCAAAGATAGTGCTATGTTATGCAAAACAGTTCTAAAAGATTAATTAGTAGTGCTTATGCAGATAGCAAGCCGATTTGCGGAAAAATTCCGACTTCAAACGATCGAAAACACTCGAATCTCGCATTTACCTCTTGCGCAAGAGTTCATTCTGAATTCAACTCTTGCGGAAGAGTTCGAACTCTTGCGCAAGAGTTAATCCCTTTCCCTCTCCTCTTCCTCTCATTCTCATTCCTCGTTGCGCCGAGCGGCAGAGTCTTCCTTTACCTCTTCACCTGTCCACTCTAGTCCAGGGAGTCCAGGGAGCCCAGGGCTTCTTGCCAAATACGCTGTTTGGTGTTTTTGTGTTCCGAGTTTGATCTAACTTGTTTCAGGGGTGAGCTACGCTGAAGGCAGCAGTCTATCAATAATCATCACCTGAGCCCTTTCTATGTCTTCTTTCTTCGTTTTTTTCGATAATTCCTACTTTAATAAACCCATCTGATTATGCCCAGGGAAAATACGAAAAATTGGTTCTCTCCAGCTCTCATAAATGTGCATGATCTATAATCGGTTAAAGAAGGCGTCCCACGAACCGCGCGGGCGACTATGCAAAGTGAGGGTTGAGAGGGGCGCTCTCCTCATTCCGCACGCTCTCTCGCTCGTTGCCTGCTTTTCAGGGTAATTTGGCACACAGCCAACTGTTCATAACTCGGTTCAAACGAAAAAATGAAAAACATGGGATTTTCGAAAGTGTGATCGGGTAGCCATGACCCGCAATCTCTCACCGAGAACTCAGCTAGCCAGATATTCGTGGGACGCCTTCTTTAAAGTAAGGGGGGGGGGAGCTCGGCTTCTCCAATCTCGTTTGTTCAGCGTAAACTTTCGGGGTGCAAGGCCTGAAGGATACTCCATAATCGAGGGCAGTAGAAAGAAAGCAAGGGGTCTTCAGCAGAGTGTGGACTACGGGGTACCGTCTCTTCTTTTCACACGCATTCTCGCTCCACTGATTGGGAGAAGGGGACTTGTAATGTACAGTTGAAGCGAATGGGAAGGGAGAGGAAAGAGGAATTGCCGTCTCTTCGTTTCACCCATTTTCTCGCCTCACTGCCGAGGGAGAAGGGAAAGAGTCTATTTTCGTCAAAGACACTAGTGATGACAAACCAATTCCAATACCCAATTAATTGACTTTGCGGCCGCTCACTCTCTCGGAAAATGAGGAATAAAAGTCAATTAATTGGTCAACCCAATATCAATTACCCAATTAATTGGTATTGTCTCTCAGTATTGGGTATTGAATTGACATCACTAAAAGACACTCGTCGGTTAGAGAAACGAGATAGTACGTGAAAGAGAGAGGGTCAGGTGAGGCGGCGGCTGTACGCTACATTTCCAATCTCATTTGCCCCGTGTAGGGATTCATCAATCAAGGCCTGAAGGATACTCCATAATCGAGGGCAGTAGCAAGAAAGCGAGGGATCTACAGTAAAGTGCGCAACACGGGCCGTCGTCTCTTCATTCACACACTCACTCACCGGTCAATGTGAGGCTAGGAAGGGAGAAGTTGCAATAGAAACTACATGAAAACTATTGTATATCACAGGTTTCCTGTAAGAGTGCAGGAAAATGTTGCCCAATTGATACAAAAAATAATTTTTGTCCCCGATTTCCATGAAACTTGGTAGGCAGGTACTATTGGAGGTCAGGAAAAAAATTTTTTTGGTCCTATGACGAAATACCCTAATTATCGATTTTTTTCTTCAAAAGGCCATAACTCAGTCAGTTTTCAAGCTACAGAGCCCAGATTTCTCAGGATTATTAATGATTCACAATTCTTCAAATAGTTAATTCACACCAGGGTTGATGAATTCGAGTCGAGCCTGTCGAGGCCTCGAGTCACGGACTCGACTCGAGTCAAGGTAGTCGAGCGGCTCGAAAAAAGCATAGGCTCGATCGAGCGGCTCGAGTGAGAGAGGGAGGGGTCGAGTCTAGCTCGAGTCTACGAGCGGCTCGTAGACTCGACTCAGACTCGAGCCAGACTCGAGTCAAACTCGAGTCTGGAGGAAGAGGGTAGGCCATTTGCATAGGGGGAGGGAGGGGAGGGAGAGGCGATTCCTTTCTCTCCTCCTCCCTTCCCCTCTCTCCAGACTCGAGCCAGACTCGAGTCTGACTCGAGTCTACGAGCCGCTCGTAGGCTCGAGCTAGACTCGACCCTTCCCTCTCTCACTCGAGCCGATCGATCGAGCCTCGAGTCAAGTCGAGTCAAATAGCTGGTTTTCGTGGTCGAGGCCTCGAGTGTCGAGCATGCTCGTATTTATCAACCCTAATTCACACCACATGAAAAAAATCAATAATTCTGAGTTATGACCCAAAACGTCATTGTTTTTGCACAAAAGTGAGTTTTTCTCGAAAATTTTCTCTACTACCACACGGTTTTCTTTTCAGATTCGGATTCTACGACCCCAATTACATACTATGGCATATTTGAGTTGACCATAACGGTGTCGGAAAAACCTGCACCCTCCATAGGGGTCTGGACAGAAAAATTACGCGCGCTTTTTTCAAACGTTCATAACTTGGCTCAAAGTCATCGAATTGACTATTTTAAAAAAAGCCATCGATAGCCCTCAAAGAGTTTCGTTTTAAACATTTATTTAATGGCTCTTTCGAGAAAAGAAGTAATGCAATTATTGGAGACATTATTCCTGAAAAAAAAAGAGTTTTTGCCGATTTTCTCGAAAACTGATGATCCTAGCACTTCAAACATTAAAAAACGAAACTAAAGAGCTCTTTGAGAGCTATCGATGGCTTTTTTAAAATAGTCAATTCGATGACTTTGAGCCAAGTTATGAACGTTTGAAAAAAGCGCGCGTAATTTTTCTGTCCAGACCCCTATGGAGGGTACAGGTTTTTCCGACACCGTTATGGTCAACTCAAATATGCCATAGTATGTAATTGGGGTCGTAGAATCCGAATCTGAAAAGAAAACCGTGTGGTAGTAGAGAAAATTTTCGAGAAAAACTCACTGCAAAAACAATGACGTTTTGGGTCATCTCAGAATTATTGATTTTTTTCATGTGGTGTGAATTAACTATTTGAAGAATTGTGAATCATTAATAGGCCTTTTGAAGAAAAAAATCGATAATTAGGGTATTTCGTCATGGGACCAAAAAAAATTTTTTCCTGACCTCCAATAGTACCTGCCTACCAAGTTTCATGGAAATCGGGGACAAAAATTATTTTTTGTGCAAACTATTCATGCACTTTTACAGGAAACCTGTGATATTGGGTCGTATTTAGAGAGCGCCAAATGAATTATTCATTCATTTTTTTTCCACGGACCAAAAAGTTTTTAAAAAAGTAAAAAAAGAAAAGTTGAATGGAAGAACGCCTCACAGTTTTGTTGCATCTCTCTTCATAGCTGTAGAACTGCGGTTGCAGATTAATATTTGTTTATGATGATAAAGAATACATTCAGCCAAGTGTTCTCTGAAATTGTCTTTTTCAATGTTTTCGAAACATGAGGGAAGCTAGATTTCTCGGAGATTCATCCTAATCCTCTTACCTCTCTCACCTCTCACAGTGTTTACTCCACGAGTGGTGCAAGACAAGAAAACAAAATACTACTCCTCCCTTTCTCTGATGTTACTCTGACTTCTTTGTCCTTTCTTTGTCCTTTCTTCGCTACTTCTCTTCCCTCGCATCCCTCTCTTTCTTTCCCTGATGTTGATCACTCGGCCTGTAGTGTTGTTGATTGGCTCCGTATCTAAGTATCCATTTCTCGCATTTATTAGTTTGTCTCTGAAGAACAATCGATTATCTGTCATATTATTATTATTTGCTGCTTTCCAAACGTATACCCTTTCTTTCAGGGCTCTACACGCCTTCTCTTCTCAATTCTCAAAATTGTAAAACATGAGATGCCAAAGAAATGATCAATCTGTGGTTAACTGAAGGTGAGAAACTAGAACAATATGAGATAATATGAAATAACACTGACAAATTGCAGATCGCCGACCCAGATGTGTTCGTCACTATGACAGGGAATCATGATTGTCCAGAGATCAGGGACAATATGCTTTCCAACAAATCTTGTCACTCAAATCCGTTCTTGCTCCGCATATTATACACATCATTTGGGCAAATTTAATGGAAGATTGAGATTGTGTTTAATTGTGATGATAAAGATTCCTATTTAGACATTATTTAGCCTATTTGTTCAAAAAAAATTTCTTCGCAGTCTGTTCGCAGATTTCTTATTATATATTTCGCATTTTTTTGTTCCTCCGTCTCCTCAAAAAATCTACCAGCTCTTGTTCCAACTATTCTCTCTGCCTCTGATTTTTTCCCGCCTTTTCTTCACCATTCGCTTACTCACTGCCCTGCCCTTTGAGCCTTTGTGCCATTTCCTCAGCCGTCTTCTTCTTCCGTTTTTTCTCCTTCTCTTCTACCCGCTCTTTCAATCACTCCTTTTCCCGCCATATTTTTCTTCTTTGTTATCCTCAGAGGTCACATATGGTTATTTCTTCCCAACACCGTAAACAATGTTTTGTTTCTGGAGTCAGAGAGCCACTCCTCCCCGGGTTTAGGAGAATGGCGTTTCTTATGGCGTTTCGGCTGACTCGTCTCGGGTCATTCTAGGGTGGACCGTTCTATAATGGATCCTGATATACTCAGGATTGCCGACCCTCCCCACCCACCACTGTCCCTACCATCTATCGAATCGTTGTGAATCCCGTCATCCATTTTGAACACTTTCCACATTCTAATTATCTTTCCCGTGCTTGCTCCTAGGATACGCGTTGCTATCCCGCATGTACTGCTTCTCAAACTTCCCTTTGGAGTCTGAATGTATTGTAATTCTCATGTTGTCCATACTTCGCATCATTCTTTAGCGAACGATAACCTAATTTTGTATGTGTCGTTAGACATCGCTCTGTATTTTATTTACTGCATAACATTGTTTATTTCCAGAACTCTACACGTTCTCAACAGCGTTGCTGTGCAACTGAATGAATCCGGTTCTTCTTTAAAGAGTAATATTTCATTCGATAATACAGTGAGTCCATCTCCTGTTCATGAAATATCCATTAGCCGATGATATTGCTTGAACGTCGCTAACTGAAAAAATAGCGGGCCAGTTACTTGAAGTATAATAGCAACTCCTAAGCTAACGCGCAACTAAAAATTAATAATAAGTTGTCAGACTTCTTGGCGTCTGCCATGATCACACGAGTATGAAAGCACCTCTTTACGATAGAATAAACAATTTTTTCCATGCAGGTTCAGCGCCGAAGGATTCAATTTTTTCGTGTCGCTGCATCTGTCTGAGCTCCGAGAACATTGCAAAAGATCAAGATTTTCCAGAACTTCTATCCCATCCACTCACTCCTACGTGTTCATTCTCAACAAGGATCTGGACAGAAAGAATTCTTACCCGTTAGTTCGTAAGATCGGAGAGTTAATGGGACCTGATAGATTAGTACGAGTTACTCCTTCCCAACAATAAGATCATTAGAAAAAACAACTAGAGAGTAATCCCGCTGTTCCTTTCTTGTACCTATTACCTAGACTCGTAATTCTTTCGATTGTACGTATATATTATATATTATTACATATTATCGATTGTCGATTATTCATATCTTAATGCTGTTTAGAATAAAAACTATAAATCAGATGTTTCCTTGTTTTCACAACAGCAGATGTTCAACAGACGCATGTACTTCCTGTACTGTTTTACTTTGTCTTTTTGAGTGCGGGCCGATGGGTGCTAGACGACGTATTTATCTTCCCCACCCGAGATATGTGTTTTCACGTCGATAACGGAATTTTTTGATACGTGGGTGATATTTATGTGAACGATTTCATTCTCTATAAGCGTCTTTCTATCATCCTCTGGATCAGCTCTCAACAAGCGTCATCAAGCCTACTTCTTTTCACTTCTCTCAGTTGCGATTATACCATTAATATCTTTCTCTTTAGTTGATCTTCCCGTTCGCGTTATTCTATTTCACGAGTTTACTTTCTTTTCTTTCTATTTTAATTTGTTTCAACTTCATCTTACACCTTGTCAGAACCCTACACGTTCTCGACAGAGCACATTGCTAGGAACGGCAACCGAAGAACAGAACAATCATGAGTAATAAGTAAGTACTAAGCTTCATACGAACATATATATGTATACTAGTGATGATACATCAGAACGAGTCTCTCCACTATTTGAATGCTCTCTCGTCGGTCAGACACTCGAGTGAGCATGCAAATCGAGGAGAGGCGCTTGCAAAGCAAATGAGGCAACTAATGACATTGCTTTCATGAAAATTATTTATCCAATTTCAGGAACGTCTGACACAGAGTATGATTATGACAAAGTAGTCTACGTGGGAATGAACAAGACAAGTAAGCTCAAATAATACGGAAATTAATGAATTTTTCATTCAGAAGTTACGGTGAAGATGTAAATAGGCGGGCGGTTGTTGCGTTCGAGAGCTTCGTAAGTGTCTTTAAAGTTACCCAACAAGGACGATTTTGACCCCCTATTTTTATTTGCTCATTCGATAGAGAATGGTAAAATTAGTTTTGTTCGCGTATTAAAAAAGGTCAGAAAATCGATAATAATCCTAAAAAGCGACCTGGAGCACCGGTCTGGTCCAGTACCGGACCAGGCAACCGCGCGCAATTCAAACTGGAATATGGGGAGACTTAATTGTTTATCGCTGTGACTCCGCCCACTTTCACTTTCTATGGTTCACTGACTCCGCATTGTTCTAGGCAGCTTCAATAATGAAATAAAAATTGATCAATATCTAAACATAATTAAAAAAATTATTTAAATAATTTAAAAATAAAGTCATTCGTTGCTTTGTCGCTACTTTGCGGTTGCGGTTTTCGCGCGCATTCAAACGATAATTTGTCCCGGTTGGGTAACTTTAATAACAAAATGTTTTTATTTCAGCCAGAATAAGACCAGGACGATTATTTCTACCTCAAATCTCTCGAAGATCCTAACTTCAAGATCAGCGAAAAGCTGAATCAAGCAGTTTACTAAAGGATGAATTTGATTGTTGGGACATCATTATTGTAAATTGCTGTGAATCTGATTTTTGCGTGTTCGTTTTGCTGTTTTGTTTACGATAAATAGATATTGAGAGATCATTCGCAAATGCTAACCTTATTAGATTTTCGGTATTACTCTGAGCAAAATAAATAAACAAGTTCTCCTTCGATTGCTTTAGTTGTAATGATGCCGACACTATCTGTGATGCTCATGGTCGGTGAAATTATTCTGGGCAGAATAGGCGGCGGGATGTCTCCTTTTCACGTTGCATCCTTCTCCCTTCTCACTAGAGTTCGAAATACGGGCAATTGTCTCGGCTCTGTACGGATAGGGTGGCCCTTTCAGAATAAGGTGGTCCATTATGGTATTCTGAAAGGGCCACCTTATCCGTACAGGGCCATTGTCTCTTCATTCTTCACACTATCTCACCGGCCAGAGAGGTGAAATGAAGAGACAGCGGCCCGTATTGCGCTCTCCCCTTCTCTCTGTCCACAGTCTCTCAGGAGAGGTTGCAAGTGACAAATGACCAGATGTGCGCGCGACAACGCCGCTAAAAGCCCTCTATAGATCACATTCCTCTCCCTTTCTCCCCGACTTTCCTCCTTCTCTTCACTCCTTCCAACTCTCCTGACGATCTGAAATCTTACTTTTTTCATATTCTCCATACGGAGTCCGTATACTTTTTTTTGAATACTATCGAATCGCGCTAATGTTAATTATGAATGCTCTCATTAATTCCTTCTCAGAACTCTACACGTTCTCGACCACTCCTTTCTTTGAGGCCTTACAGTGAATACAATATGTGAGTTTCGGTTCTTACCAGAGTTACGCCTGTAATTTTTTTAGATCTATTTATTTATCATTAACAGTTTATGATTACAGACCAGAACAATAACGAGAACACCGAAGGACGAGTCAGTTCAAAAGTTATTCGAGCCCTGTGAGAGGTAAGAATTTGCAATCCTAGAAGTAGCTCTATTCCTCTAAAGAACAGGAGAAGGAGGGAAACGACGTCTAGCAACCGCCCATGAACTTAATTACGGAGGTGGACCTGAAGGATACAAGCGTGTGCTTGGAACACGAACACTTTACCATGCTGAAGTAATTGTGAGAACTCTGCGTTTCTGTTCAAGAGAACGGCCCTGCTGGAAGAAGAACAGACAGTTGGAACGTTTCTAGTAGAGAGCGCCAAACCGATAATCAATTTCGCGATTGACGAGAAATGAGAATCATTCGATTCCCTCCCTCAATCGATTGGCCGGTCATTCGATTGAATTTTCAATCGAATGACGGTTTCGATCCGATATCAGTGCGTTCGCCTAAGAGTCGCCACCCCACCGTACAGCAAAAAATGACTCGTTGATTATTTCACATATTTCGATAGCCCTCAAGGTCCTCTATCGATTTCAGTCATTCTCAAGTGCCGGCGACCTTCATTTGCTTAATTACGGTAGGTCAAAGTTAGGCACATTTTAAGATTTTTCTAACATAAAACAGAGCTATGTCTATCAAATTGGCTGAAAATCGGGCTCTAGGGCTAGTTTCATGCGCTGAACACGCCTGTGAACTTTATTTTTCATGATTCCAAAAATTTGCATACTCATGTAAATTTCAATCGAACTTTTCTCGAAAACGAGGAAATATGTAATTCCAATTTTTTGATATGTTGTAGCCAATGACCAGAGCTCTGCAACGCGCCCGGTCTCGACTCGTGGTTAGGGGATGTTCGTAGTTAAATCCTTTAAAAACGCGACATTCTAAATCGAGAAAAACCCTCATTTCACCCTCTTTTCCACTCATTTCGCGTCATTTAGAGCGCCCGTGCGGCGTGAAATGATCGAATCACCGCATTTCACGCCGCACGGCCGCCGCAAGCGACACAGAATGAGAGGAAAAGAGGGTGAAATGAGGGTTTTTCTCGATTTAGAATGTCGCGTTTTTAAAGGATTTAACTACGAACATCCCCTAACCACGAGTCGAGACCGGGCGCGTTGCAGAGCTCTGGTCATTGGCTACAACATATCAAAAAATTGGAATTACATATTTCCTCGTTTTCGAGAAAAGTTCGATTGAAATTTACATGATTATGTAAATTTTTGGAATCATGAAAAATAAAGTTCACAGGCGTGTTCAGCGCATGAAACTAGCCCTAGAGCCCGAATTTCAGCCAATTTGATAGACATAGCTCTGTTTTATGTTAGAAAGCCCTTAAAATGTGCCTAACTTTTACCTACCGTAATTAAGCAAATTAAGGTCGCCGGCACTTGAGAATGACTGAAATCGATAGAGGACCTTCAGGGCTATCGAAATATGTGAAATAATCAACGAGTCATTTTTTGCTGTACGGATTTTTGAAGAAAGTGGCGATTCTTAGGCGAACGCACTGATATTTAGTCGATTGGTCAGTCGATTGGCCAATCAACTATCCATTTCCCACTTGTCCGAATGGGCGAGCACGCCATTCGAAAAATGAGGGGGGAAATAAATCGAATGACGACGTGAGAAAGCGAATGGCCAATCGACTAACAAAGGATAGTCGATTGAGGCAATTAGATATTCATTTCAATATCGGATTGGCCAATAGTTTGGAGGTCTCTAGTTTCTAGAGGTACAAATGAGCCTGATAACCACTCCTAACTAGTTACACGATTGCAGTTTCTCCATCATGCCGAGCTTCGATCTGCACTGCTTTTCACAGGCGACGCTCACATCGTCGCATGCTCAAAGACCGTTGGACCTGTGAGGTGATATTTGCAAAAGGTTTCCTTTATTGAAGAAATTGTGCGTGAACTTTTGGTTTTGCAGTGTCGTGCGGAATTTCCGTTGAAGAGTTCAAGCCCTTGTCGTCCTACCCACTGGAGAATAAGCTTGGCGAAGTTCTCATGGCAGTGAGAGAATTCTTTAAATCTACCTCAGAAGACGACATTCTTTTCTCTCTCCAAATTGAGAAACCTATTTAGAATGAGCCTTTAAAAAACTTCACTCTGTTTACCTCACTTAGATCTTACTACCTCACTTTGTTTACACCTGAAATACTGACTATGACAAATAAACATTTATTTAATTTATTTCAATTTTTGGTTGTGTTTGGAGGTGAAAAGGGGTTTGGGTGGGGAGGGGGCTTAGGGGGCGAGGGGAGACGAAGAGAACGATATCGTGTCCCGACCTGACGAGAGATCACGTGTAAGGAATCTAATACTTTGTCTTCAGGAGAGCGGGTCTCTTTATCTTCAAACCCCTTCTGGTATGGCTCAATTAGGCGTCTGCAAGCCATCTCGGAATTTAGCAGTAGTGGTTATATCATTTTCCATTCTCTCGCCTTTTTGAAATTGCCAGTTGTTGTGCAAGCTTTCCCTTTATATATATAAATATTTTTTTTTTAAATTTTCAACAATTATTTCCAGAACCCTACACGTTCTCAACAGTGCCTGTCTGTGGCAAGGTCAACCGAAGAAGCAATCATATTTTTGATTGGAGCAGTGCTGCGCTCTCCAACTGAAGGTGGAATTCATTGATCTTTCTCCGTATAAGGATACCTTGCGTATGTTTTTAAATAAGTTTTTCACAAATTCATTGAATTTCCGATAATGAATGGTAACTATTTTCAAGGCGCCTCATTCTGCGCTTGCTTCTACATGTCCGCCTTCACCCAGACGGTGGACCTCGCGCGTTGCGGCGGGTGCACCCACGTCTACCATGCGAGCTGCTTGAAGACTCGAGCGCTCTTCGGGGAGGGACCCAAGTGCCCGACTTGTGGGGAGTGGTTCGAGGAGATGGTCCCCCTGCTCGGCCACCGCCAGCTCACAAGGTATGTTAACATTACTATTATTATTATATTTGTTATAATTCACATGCACACTTTGCTCTCTCACTACTTACATAATATCAATTGCGTGTTTTTATCAGGGAGGAGCGAGTGAGGGCTCGTACTGCGCTTGAGAATACTGATGAATACGAGGCCGAGATGATGCTCTGAAATGTTGTTCTGGAACTCATCTATGAATTTCAAGGAATGTCATTGTATTGAAATTTGTGATAAATACAGATTTTTTCTTTGTGCTCTACTGAAAGAAATGGCTCACAGATAAATTAATGATTGCATTTTTTCGAAAAAATAGCAACCCCGAGAATACGAGAAAATTCAAGAGAGAATGAGAAAGAATCCTTTCAAAAGTTATTCCAATCGATGTCATTTATTGCATTCATTGTAATAAATGTGATAATGCATTTATAGCATTCAGCGTATCATTCGTTCACTTTCCTTGTCCAGCCTCTCCTAGATACATCTTCTCCTCATCACTTGTTCTCACTAAAATGCTTCTCTCATTTTACTCTCCCCTTCTCCTCTCTCTATAACTTCTTCACGAAAAATGTTATCGCCGTTTATTTTCATCCTCATCGAACCTATATTGGACGCTTCGTTTTCATTTCCATTGTGAATACTCTTATGAATTCGTTCTCAGAGCCCTACACGCACTCATCTGAGCTTAAAGGCTATCGAAAGCCTATCGACTAAAAACTTTAAAAAGCCTATCGACGTATAAAGTCTAAGAACATGAACAGAGTGAGTTCCGATTTATCTTTGCATCGCTTTCGTCTCTTCATTTCGCCTTTTCCCTCGCCAGTCAGAGACACGAGAGAGTATTCTGAAATGAGAGATACAAACCATTTTTCTTTGCATCTTTCTCACAGTAGAGGGGGGAAGCAATCAAATCAAATTCATTGCAGTTGTACCTGAATACAACCGCTAATGGGCTGGCGCCTCCATCGCGCCCACATCAGTTATCAAGTCCATGGAAGGAGCACGTCTCTATCACAATCAGTATAGCGGATGCGGCATAGGAATGGGTGGAGGAGACGTGACTAGGTCAGGCGGAACAGCATACTGGGGAGGAAATCAAGGAGTAGGAAGAAAGAGGATTGCGGGCGATTAAAGAATGAGAGAAGCAGCCCTCTCAAGCTGCCAATGGAATCTCGCACAATGTGACAGTATAATGACGATAAAATAATATGCATTCATGATGACTTTGACATACCAGAGAGAAGTTCAAGGCAGACAAGAACACAGCATTCTGACCCCCTTTGTTCGCTCCAGAAAAGGGTGAACAATGGGATTAAGATTTGAATTTTCCCGCCATACCGTACTCGAACTACAAATCGATATCAGAATATAAAATGTTTCTGAAACTTAACCGGATTTCAACCGTTCTGTCTAATCCAGAATGAGATCGGAATATGTTTCAGAAACATTTCATATTTCAACCTTGCAGTTCGATTATAACCCTTTTCTGTCGGTGTAGAATGCTGTGAGAAAGAACTATCACTACTGTATCACAGTCTGTATTGCTTCACAGTTTATCATGGAAACCATCTCTTATCTTCGCTTGCAAAGGTGACATCTTCCGTTGCTCATCCCCATTGATCATCTGCACTTCGTTATCAGTTGCTATCATTCTATCCGACTGCGCACACATCAATCCATTACGACTATACGATCTTCGGCGCTTTTCGAAAATGTTTTGAATACACCATCTTTTCGATTGAAAAGTTACTTTCTCACCAGATATTAACCGAGTTTCCTATTCATTTTTCGCATTTACTGTCATCTTCTTTGTTTTAAAGAAGGTTTCCCACGAATATCTGAGTTCTCGATGTGAGGTGGTGGATCGCTGTTACCCGATACCACTTTCGAAACCCCCAAGTCACCATTTTTCGTTTGAACTGAGTTATGATCAATTGGATGCGTGCCAAGTGACCCTGAAAAGCAGGCAAGGAACGAGAGAGCGTGCGGAATGAGGAGAGTGTCCCTCTCATTCCTCACTTTGCATAGTCGCCCGCGCGGTTCGTGGGACGCCTTCTTTAATATTGTAAGAAATCGATCTCAGAACCCTACTCGTTCTCAACCGTGATTCCCACTATACATCCATCAGTCGTACATCATTCTGAAGCAAGAAACAATATCGGTGAGATTGTTTTACGATGTTAATAGTTATGGTTTGGTTTATTGTACGAGGCAATGGAAATCAAGGAAATGTTTTTTTATTATCTCTTACTTTTCCAGTACCTTGAGATCGGCGATTTCGATATCAGTCCCGCGTATTCTTATTGGATTCGGTAGTATCAGGTATAATCGTTCTTTATGTGCTTCTTTACTATTATCTCAATCCCAATATGTTTAGTCTCTGTTAGACATCCAAGATAATGATGGCATTGTAACAACAGAAGATGTCGATCATTTCTCTCGTCATCGAATTCAAGACTTCATTGTATATATTCATTGTATACATTGCATATATGCAAAGTCTTTCTCGTTCTTGAAATAAATTTTAAGTGAATAAATTTTGAAAATTAATTTAAATTTGAATATTGAAATTGTCACCCAAAGCAATGAATATTGCCGATCTCTCCATTATTAACTGTTATTACAACTTGAACTGAAGATACTTGAATAAAATTTGTATGATTTATTTTTAGATTGCAATAGTAAAACACTGAGTGACTTTGTTAAGATTGTAATTTGTGTTGATGAACAATTGTTTTCGTATCTCACTTCCACTTCTCAATAGATATTGTGCTCCCTAAAACATTAGCAAACGGGTGGAAAAGAATTTAACCTTTATTTTTTTTGCGTTCCTCTTTCTCCCTCTCCACTTTCTTTCCGAGATTGTTAACTTAACAATGTTAAGCCATAAATGGTCTTCTCTTTTCGCTCACTCTATCATCGGTCAAAGAGACGTTATCTTCAATTCTGAAAGTGGCATAGTTTCTCACAGCTCTCTTTCCTTCTTTTCCACTTCGTTATCAGCCATTGTCAATTGTTCTGCGCATACTTCGACGCTGTGCGACTATACGATTCTTGAACATTCTTTATTTGTAATTCTCGGTGTAGAAGCAATGAAAATTAGGAATATTCTACTCGTAACTATCGATAATTTTCATTGCTAAAATCGGTCTTATTTTACAAATAATTATCCCATTTGTAGGACCCTACATGTTCTCTTCTACGTAATACTCTGCTGCACCAACGATAATATGATTGTCCAATGCAATACGTGCAAAATCATGAGGTGACCCTTGATAACCATTATTACTGTGATAATCAATCTCTGTTCCTATCCCATTCTCTCTTTCGCTCCAGATCAGAGTTCTTGGATCATCATTGTTGCTATTTGTAGGGGACGCCGAACGAGAACCTACCACGAAATGCAGATGAATCGTCGCATGAAGCTCTCTCCAGAGGACGCCAGAAAAATAAGTGAAGATTAAGAACGCTCATCAATTGTGAAGGGTGTCTCGAACGATACTGAGCTCTACGCCCTCTCCTCGCAATGCTTCATCACATATATGTGATCATATATGATACTTTGTAGTAAAACTGTAATGTACTTTCGATGACGAAAGATGATAAATAAATACCATTAGGAGTTGTTTGTGTGTTCACAAATTCACATTGCAAAATACTGGTCGAAATAGCTTCACCAGAATGATTCTGCGTGCGCTCTTATCTCTCTGACCACCGTGAGATTACGAGGAAAAAAAGAAACGAATCATTTTTTTTCCTTTCTACTGATTTTGCTGGAAATTGCCCGTTCCTTTCGCACAATTGGTTGTCTGTCAGAGAGACGTTATCATCAATTCCATGCGTGATATAAACACTCCCTCTTCTCCTCTTCGTTATCAGCCCTTGCCTGTTGTCCTGCACGCCCTTCCTCGCTCTGTGACTATACGATTCTTCATTATTCGTTTGTAATTATTTGGTAGACGTAATAACAATTCGCAAGTAGAGTGGACAGGTGAAGAGCAAAAGGAAGACTCTGCCGCTCGGCGCAACGAGGAATGAGAATGAGGGGAAGAGGAGAGGGAAAGGGATTAACTCTTGCGCAAGAGTTCGAACTCTTGCGCAAGAGTTGAATTCAAAATGAACTCTTGCGCAAGAGTAGATGTGGCATTCGAGTGTTTTCCATCGTTTGACCTCGGGATTTTTTGGCAAATCGGCTTGCCATTTGCATAAGCATTACTAATTGTTCTTTTAGAACTGTTTTGCATAGCACAGACCTATTTATTGACCATTTTAAGATGAAAGGTGATTCATAACAGTTTCCAATGCATTGATCAAGATTAAAGCGATGATCTTGGATAAAGCTGTCACCGCAAACCTTGAAAACGTTACAAAAGTTCTTAAATCCATATTTTGGCGAAAAAATCACCTCAAAATATCTTCATTTGAGAGCGATTTTGGGATAAAGCTATGCGCAAGTGGTACATCACGCTATTTATTGATTTTTATGCAAATATAATATCGATAGACCATGTATCTCGACATCAATCGATAAAAATTCACATCTTGAATTCTGCTCTTGCGCAAGAGTTCATTCTGAATTCTACTCTTGCGCAAGAGTTCGAACTCTTGCGCAAGAGTTAATCCCTTCCCCTGTCCTCTTCCCTTCATTCCGCGCCACGCCGCGCACTCTGCCCTCTTCATTTGTCCACTCTATTCGCAAGCACCTTTTCTCATTTTGCATCGTCTCTCGTTTGCCTGACCTCCTCAAGCAATTGCTCACATTTTGTCATCACTACCATCGGTGAAATTTACAAATAATTGCTTTATTTGCAGAACTCTACATGTTCCCTACTACAGCATCATCTGAGACGGATATTTGATTCAATACAATATCGTGCAAAGGACTAGATAAATTGAGGTGAGCATCATACTATGATAATTGCTCTTGATATTATTTTGCCTGACTTCTCTTCGCCCAGTTGCTATAGAACTTTCCTGGAAGAATGGAGAGCTAGTGCAAATACTAAAGATGCTCGATCACGTTATGAAATTGCGACGTAGCGAGGCCCCATGTGCCGTTGGCTCCCGAACATGCATTTCGCCATTCTTGGCCTTCCCTTTCCTGTTGCAACCATACAACTGTAAATCTTCTGCCCACTTTTAAATACGCTGATTCTGGATCTTACTCCTGATGCAAAAAGTGCGGTTTGAGGCGGAGCCATCGCTATCCGCAGTAGTGCGAGGGCGGCCAAAACAGCGAAGCTGCTTAGGTAGGTGGAACGCCGAAAGGTGGATTGTTACCAGGAGGATCCAGGTGGACACATCTATTGTGATCAGACAGTTGTGATGGGACATATTTATTACCATGCAACTTTACAGAAAAAAATATCGATTCAAGAAGAAGATGTCAGGCAACGCAAGCGTAGTATGAGCCTTTCTCGATATGGACTCTTCGTCTTCGAAAAGTGAAATGCCGTAAGTAAGTAGTTCGAATAATTAGGCTTCATATCGCTATTTCGCTTCGTTTCGCATGCTCTTTCTCTAAGGACAGAGGTATTGAGTGTGTGTATTGAGTGTGTCGGAACCACCTGAAGTCGAGGATAGTCTCCCTCATCGACTCGGTGGGATAATATATTAATGCCGTATCTAATATCACATTTTCAATGTCACCATCAATTTGTTTTAGAGTACCTTCTCGATGCTCTCCCACCTCCCCCGGAGCTCGTTGCGATGGGCCGTGAAATCGCGATGGCGATAAAAGATGTGAGACGAAGCGGAAGAGAAGGCGGACTTCCCATTCGTCCTCCCCACCGTGTACCAAAGAGAACAGGAGGTGGAGGAGGACGAATTAAGAAGGGAGGAGGTGGAAAACCAGGGGGAGAGTGAAGATCGGAGGGCTAGGAGGAAAGGGAAGGTAAACATTGCCATCCCTATCATTTCCTGTTATATTTTGTTGTCACTTAATAAAGATACTAGAGTCGAACGTCGAAAAGCACATGAAACAATGAAAATATAAAAGTATATATTAACATTTATTTTGTTGAACCACGCTTGAGAAAGGCTCGTGAGGTCGAGAGCGATCCGAAAAAAAAGTTGGGATAGAGCCACGAAGGGCGTTTGCAAATGACTGGGTGAGCGTTTGCTGATGACCGGGATAACCCGGCGATGCGAAGCGTTTGCAGAAGATTGGGATAACCCGGCGACACCTAGCCAACGAGCGAGCGCAGCGAGCGTAGTTGGCTAGTTGTGATGGGCAATGCCTATTTGCATGGGCAATGTCTATTCGAACAGAGCCGAGAATTCGTACCAGAGCGAATTCTCCAACACTATTGATATTGTTTACTGCTAGAGACTTAATCATTCAAAAAAAGATTGTAAATTTTCCCTTCTTGTCTATCCCACAGATAGTAGCGAGCTTTCTGAAAATTATTCCAATACAACTCTAAAGTCATGATTCATTAGGAATTTGAGAGGGGTACCAACAACGGGAGCAGTCTATGGTTAGAGAAATGGGTATCCGGTAATGAGAAGAGAAAACATGAAGGTACAATGCAAAACGAAAGAATGGAATGTCGAAATACATATAAGACAAGTGCAACTAAAAAAAGTACCATTTTTCTACATTTTAGAGCTTTAGCATTGATAATGTCAGTTGAAACGTAAAATTGTCCGACTGATAAAATAATGACAAGGACAGTATTTTCAATTTTTATATTCATTATTTCAATATTTCAATATGTAAATTTTTAGTTTCAGCCATTTTTCACGGCTCAATAATGGCAGACTCAGCCATTTTTTCACAGTAAAAAATGGCAGATCAAACCATTTTTCAGCTGTGAAAAATGGCAGATTGAACCATTTTTCAGCTGTGAAAAATGGCAGATTGAACCATTTTTCAGGTGTAAAAAATGGAGTGCCATTTTTCACATTTTGAAAATGGCAGATGAGCCATTTCTTGGGAGGAGAGGCTCGAATATTCGACCCCCTCCCCCCATTCGAATTTCTTAGAATGAGATCCCTCAAATATAATTCGTGAAACATATAAAACTGTTAAAATTGAGACATAAGATTTTAATGGGGTTGGGAGGCTTATTAGTCGGATAGAACTCTCTGAAAGTTTCAGGACCATTGCATTTCTTTCAGCTGTGCAGCAGCTTGCTGTAGATTTGATTTTCTTATTTTTATATTTCACATTTTTCCTTGAAATAAGTTTAATTTATTTGATAATTATCTGGACTTAGCAGATTTATGAAAAATAAATTTATTTATTAATAATTGACCGTACATAATTGGGTACATTGGGTCTATTTGGTTGGTTGGTTGGTTATTGGGTAATTGGGCCGATAAATCGAAATATTAAATCTGCAGCAAGCTGCTGCGCAGCCGAAAGGGGTGCGATCAGTCTGAAACTTTCAGGGAGACCTTTCCGACCAATATACATCCGAAACCTTTTAGAATCTCAAACCTCCATTTTTACAAATTTATATGTTTCAGGAATTCTATTTGAACGATCTCATTCTTAGAAATTCGAATGGGGAGAGGGGGTCGAATATTCGAGCCTCTCCTCCTAAGAAATGGCTCATCTGCCATTTTCAAAATGTGAAAAATGGCAGGCCATTTTTTATACCTGAAAAATGGTTCAATCTGCCATTTTTCACAGCTGAAAAATGGTTGGGGCTGCCATTTTTCACTGAGAAAAAATGGCTGAGTCTGCCATTATTGAGCCGTGAAAAATGGCTGAAACTAATAATTAACATAATACAAATGGTGATGACTAGATAATGTCACGTATGCGTTATAAAGTATTAAAAATGGAGGCGAGTTTTTAAAAATGACAACTGGAGTACAATAAAGGCATATTTTTAAAATTTAGAAAAATGGTTCCTTTTTTAGTTGCACTTGTCTTATATGAAACAATGAAAACAGAACAGATATTCTTGAGTAATGTCTGTTGTCTATTTCCCATTGTTGTCCATTGTCCACAGTCCATTGTCTTCATAATCCCTCGATCATAAATTCTCACTTTGAATACAATTTTCTCTGCTCTTTTCTCACTCTGATATTGACTATGCATCACTAATGAGATTTAATCCACCTTACATCCCCTGGCGTCTCTAATATAAGCGTCGTCAAGCTTGTATCAAGCAAGCCCCGCCCATTTTCACTTCTCACCGCTGTGATTATTAAAGAGATCATTGTTTGCTCTTCTCAGTCTCATTCGCACCACTTCCTTATTCAAACTATTCTACTTATTTCACTATTTTGCAGTTTTCTTCCACCTCTCATGAACTCATTCCAGAACCCTACACGTTCTCTACAATGACCTACTCTAGAAGCGACAAGCAGCGAAGACGTTCAACCATCTGAAATTTGAGGAATGAAATAAAAAAAGAAGATATTTCAAAACCTTTGTGCCGCTACACCGTTCCGCCCGCGGTACTCTTACCCGGTGCATCCCCGTCCCCTTCTGTTCTCCCACCCCCGGAGACCGTGAGTCTCCTGGACCACAGGGTCGGTCGGTATTCCATTCCGTAAAAGCGTGCTCACCGGGCATTTTTCCACTACGAAATGGTGGAGTCAATGGTGATGTTTCGCAACCCCCCGCGCCCATGACATCCATGCGGTGGCGTTCGCCAATTTCGAACTCACGGCAGGAGTGACGTCTTCTCCTCGGACACAGCCAGCTCACATTGTAGGTTAACACTATTATTATCATTGCCATCATTTTATCAACTGACACACATCGAAATTGAGCCGCTTACAACACATTGCATTCTGCGTGTCTTTCCACTCCTTTTCATGATGTTAATCATTGCATTTAGAATCTGACCAAGAGATGGAATTGACTTCACAGCTTTTCCGGATACTTCAACGACTAATTGACGGTGTTCCACATCTGTTCCTCTAGTGAAAGTGAAGATCAATGAGAAGGAATTGTTCGTGATATGGAATATGTTTTGATAAACATTTTTGTATGCATTTATTCTGACTCGGAACAAGAAACAATAAATCAGACAAAACTGTTTTCACATTTTTAAGGAGGAGTATACCATGAAAAATTAGCTGATTTTGTTGAGAACATGATCAGATTGGAATCTAGAACGATATTAGAATGTCGAAGTGTGAAAGTCGTTCATCCATTTTCAACCGAGTTAGAATCATTTGGCTCCCTTCCAAGTGACCCTGAAGATCCGGCAACGAGTTAGAGACCGTGCGGAACTAGGAGAGCGCTCTCTCTCTCTCATTCCTCACTTTTCATAGTCGCCCGCGCGGTTGATGCCGTCCCCCCCCCCCTTTAACCACTGTCTCCATCCCATCAGTGCACTCCCTCTCAACTCGTTATCCAACCCCAACCTTCCTCCATCTCTTATCATCCCGTTCCTTTCCCTATCACTTTGTGTTTTCGAGTAGTGTATCATAGTTGCCGTTACTCCGTCCTATCCCACACATGATCAACTTGACCACTTCTCTGTCGCATTTTACTTTTCCAGTGATCTGATTTATAATTCCTTGAATGATTTTTCGCTCTGGTGGCAAATCATTGAACGTGTTGCCCTTGCGAACCTTCTCGAGTCTTTCCTGGAGGGAGACGACATTTGGGATTCTTGTTCTGATTTTGTTCTCATAAATAATGAATCGAATATTGATTGTTATTTGTGTGCGTGTGTGGGTAAAATGTATTTCTTCACTCTTTCAATCAATTCTTCTCTTATCTTCTATCGCTCTTCCATCTCCTTACAGCACTCATCAGTGTATTCTCGCAACTTGTTATTCAATCCCAACCGTCCTCCATCTCTTATCTTCCCGCTCCTTTCCCTTTCACACTATGCATGTTTTTGAGTAGGGTATCATAATTATCGTTACTCCGCGGTTCGTGGCATTCCTTCTTTAACATTTAAACCCTAGTTCTATTCTAGCTGCTCTCACTTTGATTTCACTTTTTCAACTCTTTTCTTATTATGTTATTGATTTTATCTATGCGTCTCTAATGGTATTTAATCCCACGATCTCGCGTCTTACACCCCTTGGCGTCCCTCCTCTAAGCGTCGTCAAGCCAATATCTAGCACGCCCCGCCCATTTTCACAGCAGTGATTATGAGACCACAGTTTGCTCTTCATTCGCGCCCTTTCTTTATTGAAATTATTCGTGCTATTTCACTATTTTGCAATTTTCTTCCACCTCTTATGCGTCCATCCATTTCAGAACCCTACACGTTCTCTACAAAGCGAATCTAGAAGCGACAAGCAGCGAAGACGCTCATCCATTTGAAATTTGAGGAGTGAAAACTGAAACATCTCAGGATAAGGTGAGATATGCACGTAGTAATGGCATTCATCAGAGTTATTTGCTCGTGTCATAGGCAATCTATCCACCTCTCTCTAGATTACTCCCATACCCATTGTAGGAGGATAGCATGTCTTCTACCCCTGCTGCCCAAGCTGACGTCGTAATCGTCGAGGAGGTCCCCAAGGAGGGTGACGTCCAGATGGTGGAGGTGGAGGCTCATGAGAAGCCCCGTGAGCACCCCCTGGCTCGCCATCCCGATTACATCGGATCCGATCGGGTGTATTTTCTTTTGATTCATTAGTTTTACCCTCTCTCATTAATACCCTTAATCTTGCCCCTTCCAGACACGCATGCATGGGGACGACACACTGGACCTTTTCGATGGTGTGAACATCCTGTGCGCCCAGATCGAAGAGGAGCATGCTCAGGCCGCCGTTGCCGCTGCAGCTGCTCAAGTTGCCATCGCCCCTGTGGCCGCCGAGGAGGCGCTTGTTGCCAATGTGAGTTCCTTTTCGTTGTCTTGTTTTTATCGTTCTTTCTCACCTCTCCTATCTCTTTATTCTCCTCTAAGGTGATTCTTTAAGGAGGGAGATGATGACTCGCTCAATAGCAGCAATGGAACTATTGAGCTGTCCTCCGACTCTGGCCCGCCTTCCGATCTGGAGAAGAGTGTGAGTTGTGCAAAAAAAAACGATATCATCTAGAGATTCCCCAATTACTGTATATTTGTCGTCTTCCCTCATTTTCTCCATTTCAGGTTCCTCGCTCCACTCGTTCTCCCTCCGTTGAGGTCGTGACTGGAGACACCACCACTCGCCCGGTCGTCAAGAAATCGCGCGTCCGGCGCGCCCACAACTGATGATGTCCCTTTGTTGAATAAAAATTTGTTAAATCCGTTTGTTGTTGGATGTGAGCACTATATCTCTATTCCGCTTTATTATTCTTCTCAGTTCTTTGGTGTACTATACCTGATGGCCGGTATACGCAAAAATATGTCTACGATCACGATGCATGTGTCCTTCTGTTTTTCGTTCGAATCTGGTTTTCATTAGATCTTTTCGCTTCCTATATAAACTGTGGCAGATCCCACTCTTCCACCCGAATTTTGAACATGCTGTCCCAGCTAGTTTA
Source organism: Pristionchus arcanus (assembly GCA_900490705.1). NCBI lineage: Eukaryota > Metazoa > Nematoda > Chromadorea > Rhabditida > Neodiplogasteridae > Pristionchus > Pristionchus arcanus. The sequence continues at coordinate 199,143 of LS485408.1, forward strand.
TGTATGGTCTGTCAATGGAAACGCTGTTTCCTACTTCTCCAAACGTACTCGCGGGTTGCTTCTCGTGGAAGTTGATCCCCCTCTATTTCCTATGCGGGATCAGCTTTATCTCTTCAACGCTTGTCAACGCAAGTTTTCGGTCCTATCTGAGCGTTGGATTCTTACTTACAATCTATTCGTTACGAGGGAGCCCATTGAGCCCTCCAACTGGTGGATCATTGTCGAATTGGTGGCCTTGGCAAATATTCTTGAGTCCTTCTTGGAAGGAGGCCATGGTCGGGGGTCATGTGTCGATTTCGGCATAATTCAATCAGCCCTGCGCAAGTATCGATCCGTGGTTGCGGAAACTGGTGTTCGGAGTATCTTCCAATCGGTAGATAAACTTGGCTTTTTCCATTCTGACTGTTTCTTTGCAGTTGTTCGGGCCTGCTCAGCCGCCGAATCCTGTCATTCGCCGCTTCATCTCGCCCCCTTCGGGTTTCCTATATTCTTCTTTCCTGCTAGATTTATTTTCCTCGTTCCAGGCGTGCGGGGTGAGTACTTCGATTTGCATCAAATCAACATGTTCGACCGATGCTTCGGATCTGATTCTCTCGTGCGGGTTGACGGCAGTAAATATTGAGATCGCGGTGTGGGTGCGGTGTGGTGGCGAGGTGGCGATTAAGCAATACAAGCTTTATCTACCAAAACTGTCGACAATAAACCTAAAAACGAGCAGAAAAACAAAAACTAGGAACAACTCTATCGATCGGCGAAAAACGAAATAGGCCGAATATTTGCGAAAACCTGGATTACGGTAATCAGGGACTTCGCGGTGAGAGTTTGTGAAATTGAAAAAGTGCGGTAGTTTGAATTATACCGTAATCCTAGTTTATAATTGCACAATGAAACTAGGCAAAATGAATTAAATAATTAAATAACAATTGAATAAACGAAATTATTGCACATTGTAGATTGCACTTAGTGCTTCTTCTTCTTATTATCAGGCGATTCCATTACAATTATTTGTCCAGTTATTTGCTGTTGCACAGTTATCTCAAGAAGGTGATAGGCGCAGTAGGCTTTGATTATTGTGTGGAGAACATTGTAGGAAGTCTTATTTGTAATCGGGCTGGCAATGAAGATAACGAGGCACGCGTTGGCCCGACGATTCGCTGTTTTACAGTTGCTTCAATGGGAATGTTCGTATCTGCCCGATCAGTTCGTATTCTCTTTCACTGCTCTTCACTGATCCTTTATCACTATCGAATCCTTTCTCGATTAGCTGAGCCTTAGCCGCTTTTGGATCCCACGGGGTTCCATTCGACCAAGAGTCTGCAGCAAACTCCCAATGATCCTTTCTCATCCACGGGTGACACTTCTCCAATGCAGACACAGGGGTTCCGTCTGTTACAGCTCCATCCGTAACAATCACTCTGATCCAACCAGTCTTCGTCGTTTCTGATGCCCAATCAGACAAGAATGGCATGTAGTGGGGTGCTGTCTCTGCAGAACAAGGTTCCTGCACCACCACCGTGCCCCAGCAGTTGCTCTCCGTGAGATCGACGATCACTTTCTTGAGGTATTTCATCTGCTCCAGATCTAACTGTCTGGGCCAATGAATAAGAAGCTTCTTGAACGGCTTCTTCGATTTCTTCTTATCGAGGTTTCTCATCACTTCTTCCCATTCACTAGGCATCTCCTCAATCCATTGCCATCTAGCAGTATCTCCCCCAATGGATGACACCTCTATTCCTCTTGAATGAATGATAACTCCGTATCCGATTGAATGTTCCGTATCTTCCCCAAGACCTCTGCGGTATGCAGTCTCGAACCGAGGGTTGATGTCTTTGATCGTAAATCTCCAATCGAGCGTGGGTCCGGCCAGAACTCTGAGTGAATGCTGGCACAGCATTCCTACAGTCTCTTCGATGATCTTATCCGACATGTTTTCTTCCTCATCAAATTGTCCTTCATTCATTGCTAGAAGCCGTGTGGCTCTCGTAGCAGAGAGATTCTTCCCGAATCGTTCGATCAATGTGCGCAGCACAGCGTACTGCTTCTGCGTCGAGAACGTGAAACTTGAGAATTGCGGAGGGCAATCATCCCATATCTCCTTGAATGGTCTCGGCTTCTTTACGCACTCCGGGCATTCCGACTCCCAATGCAACGGCGAGTCGCGGTCGACGATCAAACTGCAAATAGCAACTTCATTTACTGTTTGACTCTTTCGGGGTATAAGTGGTGCCCTAATTCCCAGATAAGAATCCCGTACAGATATGACGAAAGGGAAAGTCTAGTAAGATAAAGAGGCCTGAGATCTAGAGACGTTAACGATCTCCTGCGGAATGATGAGATAGACCAAGAAGACAGGCTGGGAAGAAATAACACACAACCACTGTATACCACCGTCTCCAAGTCCGACCGACCATCCCATGTGGACCCAACACTAACGCGCATATCAACATAACATTTATCTTCATCACAAGCCTGCTGGGCTAAGGAGCCACCTCTCCTTGGGGCTGCTTCCCCGCCAACTGCCTGATCAGAGGCTGACGCCTCTTCTCTCTCGTCTCTCATTCCATTCATTTCTCCACTCCCTCTCTTCTCCCGACATCCCCCTTTTTTGATGAGAAAGATCGGCCTCGATCGAGTGCGGATCATGATAATGAGAAGGGAGGATCGTCGGGGAAGTGATCATAACCATGATCGAAGGACCAGATCAATGAGCAGTATGTGATCGGAGTGATTACAATTGGAAAGAAGAAGAGATAAGAGAAGAAGACAAAGAAGAAAGAAGAAAGAATACGAGAATGAATAGCTCAATTGATCAATACATAGAATATGTTCGAAACCAAAAAAATGATAACTACAAATAACGATAACAAAATGAAGGTGAAATGGTGGTGATAGCTGAAGATAACGATACAGAAGAATGGGGTGGTGATGTAGTGATGATCCTGTAGCTAAAGAGGAAGAAGAGAGTGTAGTCTACTACTACCAAAAGGAACAGTACTGCTTGTACTTAATTGCTTGCTCGCTTGGTGCCTATGCTTGCACAGAAAAAAACAGAAAGGAAAGAAAAGAAACGATGATGATAAAAGAGTGACAATGATAATGATAAAAGATCTGCTTGATCCATGCAATTACGATAATAAGGTCCGCTGCTTAAGAATGCTCGTGCATATGCTCATGCTACTACTGGATGTGCTTACCAACCTCCTCTACGCCAACACATGTACGAGTGGTGGTCGGTTGCTCCACACTGAGTACAGGCCTTGGAAGCTCTGTTTCCTGGACAGTTTCCACTGCTATGGAAAAGGAGACATCGCTGGCACAAGCCTCTCTCGTTTATGAGTGCCAGTCTGCTGTCCAAGTCGTGCCGATTGCAATACTCGCTCTTATGTCTATATAAACAAAAGAAACAAGGCGAACTGAACTCGGATTGCTGTGGGCGGCTTGCACCGCGGGAAGGGCCAGGACGAGGCTGGTTATGATTATTATGCGAATTATGCCAAACGGGAACGAAAGGGGCAGCGCGACGTGCCTGCTGTGCACGGGGTTGGAATGGCCGCTGGACATACGGACGGGGAACAGCTTGCTGAGCTGGCTGAGCCGGGACAGGGGCGACAACAACGGGTATTGGTTGAGGCGGCACAGGGACAGACACAACTGGTACGGTGGGGGCGGCCTGGCTTGCCGATGATTGCTGATCCTGAACTGGGGGCACAACAACATTAGGAGCCTGCTGCGGCTGGGGCTGAGAGGCAAGCTGTGGAACCTGCTGGTCTACCATGGGAGAAGGTGGAAGGACCTGCTGATGGAGGCCTTGGATAGCTTGAGTGAACGCCTCGTTCTGCCTGGCGATAAGCTCCGCGATTGAGTTCCTCATGCCTTCCACTTCCTCACGCAGGGCTGCCCTAGTAGCGCGGCGTGCTTGCGGCCGCAGACGGGGGATCGGGTTAGATGTAACCGACGGCACGGAACGCGGGCGACGGCCACTCGGTGCAGGCACCTCAGGCTGCTCTGCCGACAGGCCTTCTCCCTGCTGCTTCTCCACTTCGCCCATAGGGTCATCCGCGTGATGCGCTGGACGAGGCGACGCAAGCAGTTCGGCTTCGGTTGCGTCGGAGACCTGCTTGTCGTCAGAGACTGTATCCGTCATGCTCTGATTCGTCGGCTGCTCCGATTTGTCAGATGACTTATCAGACTTCTTATCAGGCTTCTCAGACTTAGGGGCCATCGTCTGAAATTAATAGTGCTGAATACTATGTCAGAGTGAGTAATATCTCTTAACCCTATTAGAATGAACAACCATTTTCAATGATCGGCCCGGCTTAGGTGTGATCAACATTAAGGTCAAGTTAGGTCCATCAGTATCAGTAATCCGATAGGGGCCCTTGAAGCTATCTCCCAATTTTGTCTCTGGATTGGGCTCGTCCAAGAGAACCAAATCACCAATGCGAAACTCGTGCGTCTGACGCTCCACTTGCTTGTCATGATTAGTTGCCGTTTCCTGCTGGGAATTTTGCAGTGCTACTGTGGCTGCGGCTCGCGCACGACTCAGAGATCGTAACAAGGAATCACGATAATCGATCTCTTCACAATACTTGCTAATTGTATGCTTCGCGTCACTAGGAAGCTGAGGATCACGACCAAAAACCAAGAAAAATGCTGTTTCTTGAGTAGTGCGTGAGACAGACGTGTTTAGTGCTAAAGCTACTGCACCCAGATGAGTGTGCCACTCAAGCTTATCGGATTCCGCATACGCTCGTAATGCCTGCATTACAGTTTTTACTTGCCTTTCGGCCATGCCATTTGCTTGTTGATGGTGAGGCGTGCTCGCCTGATGCTGACTACCGATAACTGAGCACATTTTACTAAATACCGCACTCAAATAATTTGAACCAGAATCAGAAATAATCTTCAACGGACATCCGTGTATATATACTAATCGTGCGAGGAATGCGTTAGCTACTGTCTCCGCTTTCTGATCTCTTAGGGGCTCCAGAATGATATACTTCGAGTAGGAACAGACAATAATTAAAATATACCGATATCCTTCAAGGGATGATAAGGGCATAGGTCCTATCACGTCAGTCGACACGATCAAAAATGGCGCATTTGCTATTAAACTGCGGCCCATTGGTTCCGAGCTGTGCTGACTCGGATGTGTCTTGATCTTTTGACACCTATCGCATGCTCGCACTACCTGCTTGATAGTATTGCGCATGCTTTTCCAATAATATTTATGTTCAATGCGTAGTGCTGTACGTCTAACCCCTTGATGTCCACCTTCTAATTTACTTTCGTGGAAGTACTTTACAACAGCGATCTGATGCTGAGGATCGGGGATTAATAACCTAGGTCCTTCATCGCCCATAGTATACAGTAATCCTTCTGCTTGGAAAACAGGCTGTTTAAAGTACTCTGCGAACTGATCCTCGGCTAGGTCGTGGAAGAGCATGCTCAATCGATTCACTTGAGCCAATCTAATCTGATCAAGTGAGGGCAATTCTGCAGCAATTATTCCTAAATCAGTGGGAACATCACTGATCGCATGCACCTCCTGATCGGATTCAGGCAAAGGGTTCCTGCTCAAGCCGTCTGCTAATTCATTCCATTTTCCTGGCCTATACCGAATATCAACATTATAAGTAGATATTTTTAGCTGGTATCTACTAAGGCGCGGGTTAAGATGCTTCCCTGTTAATAACGTCCGAAGTGCTGCATGATCAGTATAGACAGTTATCTGTGCTTCGGCCACATACGGGTAGAATTTCTCAAGAGCATAGGCAATGCCCAATGTTTCTAACTCTACAGGAGGATAATTTTTCTCATGCTTATTAACAGTGCGAGAAGTGTATGCAACAGCTCTCTGCTCACCATGCTCATCAAGCTGACAAAGCGCCCCAGCTATCCCCAGCTTACTGGCGTCGGTATAAATAATGTACGGTTTGCCTATTTCTGGGGCCTTGAGAATGGGTGCTGATACCAATGCCTTCTTCAAAGTCGAAAAAGCTTCTTCCACCTCAGTGCTCCATTCAAACTTAGTTCCTACTTGGAGTAAGTTAGTCAAAGGATTAGCAATTTTTGCATAGCCGAAAATCCATTTCCGGAAAAATCCTGCTGCTCCTAAGAATGCTCTAACCCCTTTCACGTCTGTTGGTCGTGGCATCTGCTCGATGGCCGCAGTTTTCTCGGGGTCTGGTTTGGTCCCATCCTTGCTCAATATCATACCCAAATATTTAATTTCTGCTCTACCGAAATGGCACTTTCGCCCTTTTAATTTCAAATTTGCTCTCTCAATACGACCCAGTACTTCATCTAAATCACTGATGTGTTCTTTTGCTGATCGTGAACAGCAGACAATATCGTCAAGGTAAACGTAACACTTTGAGCGCAAATCTTTGAGTGTATGCTCCATGACCTTTTGAAAGGCCATCGGAGAGCCTGACAAGCCCATACTGAGGACCTTAAAACAATATTGACCCAAAAAGCTGCTGAATGCTGTCTTATGACGATCCTTAGGACTTATGGGGATCTGCCAGAAACCGGCCGTGAGGTCAAGATTAGAGAATACCTGGGAATTGCTAGCGAGATCAACTATTTCATGAATATTAGGCAATATATGGACTTTTCTAGCTGTGGCCCGGTTGAGCAGGCGATAGTCAATGCAAAATCTCACCGTACCGTCCTTCTTCTTCACTAAGCATATAGGAGAACTGAAGGGACTCTCGCAAGGCTCAATTACGTCCTTTTCCAACATTGCTTTGATTTCTTTTTCGACTACTGGCCGAAGCTCTAGTGGAATGCGGTATGGTCTGCTAGGGATCATATTAGTACCTGGGAGCAGGTCAATAGAATGATTTATGGGCCCATTATACCTCCCGAATTCAGAATTCGGGGTGGAGAAAGCTTTAATATGCTTTTCAAGCATAATCATAAAAAGAATCTTTTCCTGCTCGGTAAATACTGATTTGCTGAGATCAATTTCCTCTGATAAAGTGAATGGCTTATCCTCAACAGTAGTACTGAATGAAGGAATATCGAGCTCAGCTTCGGGAGGGTAATACATAGTTTTACCTAATTTAACTTGCTCTATCACTGCATTAACTTTATCCATTTCTGCTTCCCTATCATAATGAGGAGGAATAAGCGCAGTCAAATGGTCGCGACGCTCCGGGCTAATGCAATGTGCTACTGCGATCACTTCCCCCTTATAGAGTTTTGCTTTTGCTGGAGTAGGATTAATAACTCTAATTGGAAGGCGATCAATCTGTTTCCCAGTTGCTAAAGTTTTGCCCACAACAATCTCACTCTCTTGAGATGTTCCCTCAATCAAAATATCCCACGCGTCTGGTAGCTGACCTTTGATCTCTGCCCAAGTCAGAGTGTCAGTAAAAGGATCAAAAGTCTCATCTGCTGATAAGTGAACTTCCATTTCTGCTAAGGTATTTGCGTGGATCTGCTCAGCTACTTTGCTTGTGATAAATGGGATAGTGCTTCTACCTATCTTAACTGTCTCTGCATTAAAGTCAAGTGTAATCTTAGACCCACTTCTCTTCATTACGTCGTTTCCTATGAGAATGTCTGCTGGACAGTGTACGTCTTCTACCACGTGAATTAGACCATTTATTATTATATTACCTAATAATATCACCGTGTCGAGAGTTCCAATGAACTGAAGTCGAGAACCGTTGGTAACAATTGCTGAGTTACTGCTTTGGAACTCTACTTTGCCTATTTTACGTGCTATTGATAATTTAATGAAAGTACAAGTCGACCCGCAGTCGACCAGACCAATTAATGGTTCGTTATTAACGAAAACCGAAATTTTAGGCAGTGGTGAAATAACGGAACCGTTGCTCACGGTATTCACCACATCTAGTCATTTAAGGTAAGAGACCATGGGAAGGAAGGATGACTGCGAGCGAGAAGGTTGCTCATCCACTATTTCTTCAATGGCTAGACTTCCCGGCTCATCGGAAATCGCTGCTCTACTATTTTCGCTACGGAGATGCTCGCGGAACGTTAATCTTCTCAAAGGGATTCCCTCATGCTGCTGAGGCGAAGGTCCTGCTGAGTGACCCGACTCGACCTGTGCATCGGATCGAGGTGAATTACTCTTCCCCGAACAGGAACAGAAGAGGAACAGCCAAGGGAAGTAAATGCGCAATACGATTAAGCCAATGGGAATACCAATCACTATGACAGCAATGGAAATGATTCTTATTGTGGTCTGGATGCTTGAAACATAGCCCTCTATTCCCTCCATTACGTGTTCCGTGAGTGATTCGCTCATGCTGCCTACTTTCTTCCCGAAGGCAACTCCCTCAGTAATCAATGTATCCAGGGATCCGTCCATTGAATTTGCTCTCTCATGGGGTGTACTATACTGCGGAATGTCTTTGCTCATTTTATGGGTTAACAAATCTACTATTGTAGTGAGTCTAAGCGATTCAAACGTAAACATCGGGGGGGACTCAAACAATATATCCATGGGCTGCTCGCCCTTCACCTCCTCTTGCTCGGGGAATGCTTGAACGTGAATGTTGCCCCCGGCTGTGCGCCATACTCCATCGCTACCCTTGAAAACAGGGCTTGCTAGTGCCGAACAAGGGATTTGTATTCCTTTCGTTGATAGGTCGGATGTACCAGGCTGTACAAAATAGATTTGCCCCCCTACTTCAACTGGTGTAGTGGAAAAACAGTGCTCCCCTATTTTATTTTGCTTATATATTTTGCTGACGTTTGCTTGCTGACACAGATAAATAGCGATAACATCTCCTCTAAATTCTGCAGAAATATCATCCCTACGAAGAATCGCTCGTGCTCCAGTGGTAGGGTCATTTCGCAGAAGCGCCATGCTAATCGCTTTGTCACTATTTCTCAACTCGCAGAGACTGGTCCAAGTTTCCCCAAACTTCGCATGTAACTGCCCTGATAAAGTCTTTGCCAAGAATTGAATTTTAGCGATAACCTCGCTTTCCGCGCCCCTAGGAGAGAGGGTGAGATTGTGACCGAAAGCAGGATGCTCATCGAGACCTGCATGCGCAATATATCGTGCTATAGTGTTCCTTTCCTTCTCCTCAAGTGCTTCAAGGATATGGGTAACTTGGATGCTCTTTTTACGCATTTCCTCAGTTCGATTTAAGAGCAGAGCGGTGCCTACTTGGTCATTCATAGTTAAGAACGAGTCTATATCGTCATCGCGCAGAATATTATCTGCTAAATAATCCGCTGTACTGTTCATACTCTTTGAAAGTCTATCTGCTTTGAGTTTGGCAACTATTTTTCGGTTCTTGAGGTCAATCTTCGCTTGGTTACTCTCCATCCATTTTGCTATCGGGAGCTTAGATTGAATGACTGGGAAACTAATTGCGTAAGTGCTAACCGTTTTTTGAAGGATGGCTACACTTCCGTGGCACGGCAACGTAAAAGTCAAGTTGCGGTCGAGTAATAATCCAAGCTGCTTAGTTGCTATGATTACGTGGGGTGGACTGACTTGAGCTATGAACCGCCCCAATTTCTCATAGGGACATGGCTTCGTAATGTTCTCTGCATCCCAGATGGAGTACCCATGCTTGGTTGCACAAGAACCA
>LS485410.1:3409-14563 GCA_900490705.1 Pristionchus arcanus
CACTCTATCTTGTGTCTGGGTTCTCTCAAGAATACACGCTCTCTAGTTAGAGTGATGGAACTCTGGAGTTTGCACTTAGACAGCTGTTCGATGACTCATCGATTTCGAAATAATTCGTAAATGTTTCGAAATAGTTTCGAAATAATTCGCAAAGGTCATCAGCTAAGAATAGCTGCATTTCCTGGAATTATTCGACAGCTGTTGTGCACTTTGGCAAGTGCACAAGAGAGGACAAAGTTCAGATTGCGAAATAATCTGAGAGAGCGCGCAGGTCAAAGTTCAAGATTGCATTCTAGATATTTTCCTACCCAATTACTCTTCTACTACCATATATTCATGACAGTAATTTTCCCAAGACATACCTCAGAAAAATTATTTGAAGAAACATTGTGCGTTGAGTTGGTGTATGCAGCTGAAAAGGCATTGTAGTTATACAAGACAACATCGGGTGACTCGTAAACAAGTTTAAAATCGCGTCAATTGGGAAAAAAGTGATAGAAATGCACTGATGGGTATAGAAAGGGGAGGAATCAGCAGTTGGTCATGAGGTAATGAAAAGCGGGAGGGAGACTCCCTCTATCTTCGCTTATTTTCTCTTCCCGGCCAGTGCCGGCTCCCAGTGACTCTTGGCCTGGCAAGCGTCGCAAACACGAGAAGCGAGGGCCGTTAACAAGCTGCGATAGACAAAGAGGTCTAAAATCAGCACTCATTTTGATGAAATGACAACGCATATATAATACAAATGTAAAGTCATGACTCCTGATGTTGATTAGTCCCACATCTGAAAGGCGACATCGAGAAAAGGCGTGTGCTGATTTGTCATCACACTAGTTACCACAAAACTGTGCTTTGTTCTTTCTCAAATGAGGATTTTAATGAGACCAACAAGGAATAATAAATTATTTATTCATCATTCATTCAAATAGGGTCGGGAAGGCAGTCAGCGTCGAAACAGTCGTCGCAATTCAAGTTGGTTGATGACGTAGAACTGGTATCCGAATTGTGGTAGCAAGATGCTGTACCAGTTCTGTGGTGCTTGATTTCTTGATTCTTGATTTTGCTTGATTTCAATCCCTGTAAACAGTGAAGATTCAAAATCGGAGTTCATTTGTTGAATTTTCGCAAAAAAATACCTTTGAAAAAAAAGAAAATGCAATCAGTGGTTCATCGGTGTTCATTGTAATTTAGTGAAGTCGAGTTGGAGTAGGCAACTGTAAAAAATAGAATTTTGAAACAAGAATGTAAATTAGAAGAGAAGCATGAGGACTACTAGTCCGAGTGAAGAAGGAACAGATCCATCCCTCCCTCCATCCATCCAGTTCCATAGCAACATGGTAACTGGGAAGGCGGAGAAATAAAAGCGACTATACGAAAAAGTACTATACGAAATTGGATGAAGAAAGGTAGAAGAAAGTTGTCTCGATTTCAGTTTAGAGATTACACAATGTAACTTGAAATTCGTCGGATAGAGGATGGGCAGCTAAAAGCAACAAAAAATTGTTAAAGTTTTTTTGGTATAAAATCAGATAACTTCGTTTATCAGAAAGATTCGTTTATCTTCGTTTATTCTCGGCAAACAATTTTTATTACATTCACACGATCTTTCCATTGTTAGCTCGATTGTCCGTTGCCACTTGATCTGGTTGTGAACGTGATAGCAGATGCGATGATCCTTGCAGTGCAGTCCTTGTTCAATTTGCATCCGTATTGTTGTTGCTAACCGCTAGTCGTTACAATTCTCAAGTCGGCATGTGTAATATGTCCTTAAAACAATGCAAATTTGTTTTGATCGGTGAACGAAGAATTGCACCCTTTTTTTCTAAAAAAACATACTTTTGTAATAGATTGTTGTGTAAATTTACTGCATTTGATGTGGGCCATAATGTCGAGTTGGAGCAAGCAACTGTAAATATATCTGTTTATCACAAAACTTTTAAGGTAAAGCACTGAAATAAAAGAATTAGGAATAAGAGGCAAAGGAGGGAGAAGAAGTGAAGGGCGGAATGGAAATGGAGCATCTCTCCCTTCTTCTACTCATCCGAAGGGAGTTCGCTTGGTAACGCCGAACGGACAAAGGAAGGGAAGGGGGATGGACGAGTATACGAAAATGTATCGATTATCTTGAATAAGTGGCAGCAAAAAAGTGACCAGTAAAAAAAGTAAAAAGTGAGCAGATTTCATACAACCGGATCTAGTATTTGTAGACGAATTCAGGAAAATTATCTCTGATTGACGTCGCATCATACATATACATAAATTTAAGATATGATTACTCTAGAAAACTCTTTGCAATATTGGAAAATTCAGTGAGATATTTATTTTATCAATGTCTAAAACAACAGAAATGGCCGCTGTTCAGTGAATTTCGAACGTGAGCCGGACGCAGTCGACGACCAGTTTGTTTATATAGTTTCGTGGAGGTCGAGAATTTCGTTTTCCATCGTCGCTCTAGTTGCAATATCCAGACGAATTTAGAATGATTGCGTTGTCCTCAAATGACGATGATTGATTTTTCAGAAAATTCGTGGCCCGATTACATACCGAGAAATGACCGTCTCCAAATATACCGTTTCTGTTTTTATCCACCTTGTCCGTTGTCGTTGGGAGGTCGAGTTGGTGTAGCCAACTGCAAGAGAATATGGACTTTAAATAATGAGATAAATATCAGACACGAAAGAGCGAGGCAAATGTCTTGGCTTAAGTGGAGATGGAATGATACCCTCTCTTCCCTGTCCCTTCTCATCTGAAGCCAGTTCGCATGGCAACACGAACGGAGAGGGGACGGAAAAGAGGATGGACGACTATACGAAAAGCCAGCTTTGTGGATGGAGAAGAGGCAGAAAGAAGTGTGAGCACAGCAAATTGTTTATCAACAATACATACAACAACAGCAATGAACACCTTCCAATACGATTGGACCGTGCAGCGGTCATGTTGCAAGGCTAACTTGATCCGATAAGTGTCATCAATAACACATTTATTAATCATGAATGGACGCCATTAATGACTTCGAACAGGCCATGATCGTCGAATTCGTGAGCCTCGGTACTTTGCGATTGAGCTTGCCCACATGCTTGATGATGATGGCCAAAGAAAATCTGTCCTCGGTTTGCAGACATCATCAGGGCATGTGATCCTTCAAAATCATTAAAAGAGATGACTTTGCGACTAATTACCTTGTTTGTGTTTGCAATTTATCTCCATTTCTTATTCGCTTTCGTGTCGCACAGACAGGTTGAGTTGAAGTAGGCCTCTGTAAAAGAATGATAATGTATCAAATGGAAAACGGGCGAATAATGTGAACAGAAACGAAGGAAGGAGGCAAACGCCTTAGATGAAGTGGAGATGGGAATGGGGTGCCCCCTCTCCGTCGTCCTTTTCTTCTCATCCGAAGAGAGTTCGCATGGCAACACGAAAGGAGTGGGGAAGGGAAGAAGGGATAGTCGACTATACGAAATGCATCCGGTTCGAATCCGGTATTCAAGATGATTTTAGATGAAGTATTCACAAAAAAACAGGGTCGATTAGAAATTGTCTTTGAATCGATGAATTCTTTGCAAACAACATCGAATTATTTATCAACAATACATTTAACAACAGTGATTGTGCACAGTTAGTATTGTGTCCATTTCCTCTCCGTTTCGAATCATCCGCACATCTGGTTGTGATCGTTCCCACTTGGATGTGAGCGTGTAGTCTCCGATTGTGCAGCTAATAGTCGCTATTAATTGTAAGGGCAACGACATCCATCGTCAGATCAATTGTAGACCCTTCAAATTGAAGAAAGATCAATGTTTGGGTGGTCATTTACCTTGTTTGGTTTTACTATCTGTCAATCTTCATTGCGTGTCCGCTTTCGTGTTGCACGGATAGGTTGAGTTGAAGTAGGCAACTGAGAAGAAAATGGAAATTATCACAAAGAGTGAGCAAATAATGAGAACGACCACATTCGAAAGAAACGGAGAAAACAAGAGCAAGCGCTGTCCACAGTTGGCGTTCGCATGGCAACACGAACCGAGTGAGGAAGAGGGAGGGGGATGGATGACTATACGAAAAAGTACTATAAACAGATTATTGAGAAAAAACCTTCAAATAAGGAAAGTTCATAAGTTGGGATATTACGTGGGATAGATAAATAACGGTGGTCTTTGCTCACCTATGTTGGCTGATTTTTTATCAGAAGAAATCAGTTAAAAACGTGCGATGAATGCAAAAAAATTAACAAATAACTTATTTTTATCGCATCAATCAAACAATTGTCTTCCATTCCATCCACACAAAACAACAGGACTGAACGCCATTGATGAATGATGAGATGATGCCATTGATGACTTCGGATGAGTTAGGCTTAGATGTGGTAGACCGTGGAAGAAACGCTTCAGGGCTGGTGATTGCTAACGAGAAAGCAGAGGCCGAGGCGATAGGGTGAAACGTCTCTATTGGTAGTGATCTCGATAGCTATCGCTTCTGTATCGACGGTTCGCTTGATTCGACAGTCCAACGCCTCCGAAGAACATATAGAGTCAACCTAAAATTCGTGATGATTACCTTCCTGAATGCCCTCATTCCACAAAACCTTTTTTTTGCTAATTATTTGTCCAGTTTCGCGCATTGACTGCTCTCTCTGCGAGACCGAGTTGGCGTAGGCAACTGTGAGATCAAATTAGAAATTAATATGAAAATGAAGCTAAATATCAGATACGAAAGAAAAAGAGATTAACGCCTTGGTTGAAGTGGAGATGGAATGGGACTGCCTTTCTCACTCTGCCTTTCTTCTCCCTTTCGAAGAGAGTTCGCATGGCAACACGAACGGGGAGGCGAAGGGAAGGTGGATGGACAGCTTTACGAAGCCAGGCTGGATTGTTATCGCTTCGGTAGCAGAAAGTAATGTGCGCCGGATGGGCTTCGTCAAACAAGAGTGCATAAATTTCAGGAAAATCAGACGTTTTTTGGACTGAAGTTTCATTTCACCAGCAAATAGTTTATCAACAATATATTGAACATCAGGGAAGGCTGTCATTGCTCATTTCGCTTTCTTCAAGCAAAACAAATTCCCCATATCCGATTGGAAACGTGCGCATGGAGCAAAATTTGTTCTTTGATACTATGAATATGTGTGTCCGAAGAGATGCTGCTCGTTCCATTTGTCAATCGATCCTTAAAGAAGGATTAAGATGAATATTTCGGATTACTAATTACTTGGATCGTTTCTGCTATTTCTCATCACTCTTTATCCGCTTTCGTGTCGCGCAGAAATGTTGAGTTGATGTAGGCAACTGGGAATGGAAATTGAGATGTATCACAAAAGGAGAATGAGCAAATAATTTGAACGACCATATTCGAAAGAAAAGGAGAAAACTAGAGCAAGCGCTCTCCACAGCTGACGTGGGATGAGAATGGAAGACCGCCTCTCTGCCTTTCTCCTCCCATCCGAAGGGAGTTCTCATGGCAATACGAACCGAGCGAGGAAGAGGGAGGGGATGGATGACTATACGAAAAAGTACAATAAACAGAATATTCAGAAAAAAACTTCAAATAAGGAAAGTTCATAAGTTGGGATATTACGTGGGATATTTAAATAACGGTGGACTTTGCATACCTTTTTTTATCATAAGAAATCAGATAAAAACGTGCGATGAATGAAAAAAATAACAAATAACTTATTTTTATCGCATCAATCAAACAATTGTCTTCCATTCCATACAGACGAAACAACAGGACTGAACGCCATTGATGACTTCGGACGAGACGGGATTTAAAGTGGAAGGCCGTGGAAGAAACGCTTCAGGGCTGGTGATTGCTAGCGAGAACGCAGAGGCCGAGGCGATAAGGTGACACGTCTCTCTTGGTAGTGATCTCGATAGCTATCGCTTCTGTATCGACGGTTCGCTTGATTCGACAGTCCAACGCCTCCGAAGAACATATAGAGTCAACCTAAAATTCGTGATGATTACCTTCCTGAATGCCCTCATTCCACAAAACCTTTTTTTTGCTAATTATTTGTCCAGTTTCGCGCATTGACTGCTCTCTCTGCGAGACCGAGTTGGCGTAGGCAACTGTGAGATCAAATTAGAAATTAATATGAAAATGAAGCTAAATATCAGATACGAAAGAAAAAGAGATTAACGCCTTGGTTGAAGTGGAGATGGAATGGGACTGCCTTTCTCACTCTGCCTTTCTTCTCCCTTTCGAAGAGAGTTCGCATGGCAACACGAACGGGGAGGCGAAGGGAAGGTGGATGGACAGCTTTACGAAGCCAGGCTGGATTGTTATCGCTTCGGTAGCAGAAAGTAATGTGCGCCGGATGGGCTTCGTCAAACAAGAGTGCATAAATTTCAGGAAAATCAGACGTTTTTTGGACTGAAGTTTCATTTCACCAGCAAATAGTTTATCAACAATATATTGAACATCAGGGAAGGCTGTCATTGCTCATTTCGCTTTCTTCAAGCAAAACAAATTCCCCATATCCGATTGGAAACGTGCGCATGGAGCAAAATTTGTTCTTTGATACTATGAATATGTGTGTCCGAAGAGATGCTGCTCGTTCCATTTGTCAATCGATCCTTAAAGAAGGATTAAGATGAATATTTCGGATTACTAATTACTTGGATCGTTTCTGCTATTTCTCATCACTCTTTATCCGCTTTCGTGTCGCGCAGAAATGTTGAGTTGATGTAGGCAACTGGGAATGGAAATTGAGATGTATCACAAAAGGAGAATGAGCAAATAATTTGAACGACCATATTCGAAAGAAAAGGAGAAAACTAGAGCAAGCGCTCTCCACAGCTGACGTGGGATGAGAATGGAAGACCGCCTCTCTGCCTTTCTCCTCCCATCCGAAGGGAGTTCTCATGGCAATACGAACCGAGCGAGGAAGAGGGAGGGGATGGATGACTATACGAAAAAGTACAATAAACAGAATATTCAGAAAAAAACTTCAAATAAGGAAAGTTCATAAGTTGGGATATTACGTGGGATATTTAAATAACGGTGGACTTTGCATACCTTTTTTTATCATAAGAAATCAGATAAAAACGTGCGATGAATGAAAAAAATAACAAATAACTTATTTTTATCGCATCAATCAAACAATTGTCTTCCATTCCATACAGACGAAACAACAGGACTGAACGCCATTGATGACTTCGGACGAGACGGGATTTAAAGTGGAAGGCCGTGGAAGAAACGCTTCAGGGCTGGTGATTGCTAGCGAGAACGCAGAGGCCGAGGCGATAAGGTGACACGTCTCTCTTGGTAGTGATCTCGATAGCTATCGCTTCTGTATCGACGGTTCGCTTGATTCGACAGTCCAACGCCTCCGAAGAACATATAGAGTCAACCTAAAATTCGTGATGATTACCTTCCTGAATGCCCTCATTCCACAAAACCTTTTTTTTGCTAATTATTTGTCCAGTTTCGCGCATTGACTGCTCTCTCTGCGAGACCGAGTTGGCGTAGGCAACTGTGAGATCAAATTAGAAATTAATATGAAAATGAAGCTAAATATCAGATACGAAAGAAAAAGAGATTAACGCCTTGGTTGAAGTGGAGATGGAATGGGACTGCCTTTCTCACTCTGCCTTTCTTCTCCCTTTCGAAGAGAGTTCGCATGGCAACACGAACGGGGAGGTTTAAATAATGAGATAAATATCAGACACGAAAGAGCGAGGCAAATGTCTTGGCTTAAGTGGAGATGGAATGATACCCTCTCTTCCCTGTCCCTTCTCATCTGAAGCCAGTTCGCATGGCAACACGAACGGAGAGGGGACGGAAAAGAGGATGGACGACTATACGAAAAGCCAGCTTTGTGGATGGAGAAGAGGCAGAAAGAAGTGTGAGCACAGCAAATTGTTTATCAACAATACATACAACAACAGCAATGAACACCTTCCAATACGATTGGACCGTGCAGCGGTCATGTTGCAAGGCTAACTTGATCCGATAAGTGTCATCAATAACACATTTATTAATCATGAATGGACGCCATTAATGACTTCGAACAGGCCATGATCGTCGAATTCGTGAGCCTCGGTACTTTGCGATTGAGCTTGCCCACATGCTTGATGATGATGGCCAAAGAAAATCTGTCCTCGGTTTGCAGACATCATCAGGGCATGTGATCCTTCAAAATCATTAAAAGAGATGACTTTGCGACTAATTACCTTGTTTGTGTTTGCAATTTATCTCCATTTCTTATTCGCTTTCGTGTCGCACAGACAGGTTGAGTTGAAGTAGGCCTCTGTAAAAGAATGATAATGTATCAAATGGAAAACGGGCGAATAATGTGAACAGAAACGAAGGAAGGAGGCAAACGCCTTAGATGAAGTGGAGATGGGAATGGGGTGCCCCCTCTCCGTCGTCCTTTTCTTCTCATCCGAAGAGAGTTCGCATGGCAACACGAAAGGAGTGGGGAAGGGAAGAAGGGATAGTCGACTATACGAAATGCATCCGGTTCGAATCCGGTATTCAAGATGATTTTAGATGAAGTATTCACAAAAAAACAGGGTCGATTAGAAATTGTCTTTGAATCGATGAATTCTTTGCAAACAACATCGAATTATTTATCAACAATACATTTAACAACAGTGATTGTGCACAGTTAGTATTGTGTCCATTTCCTCTCCGTTTCGAATCATCCGCACATCTGGTTGTGATCGTTCCCACTTGGATGTGAGCGTGTAGTCTCCGATTGTGCAGCTAATAGTCGCTATTAATTGTAAGGGCAACGACATCCATCGTCAGATCAATTGTAGACCCTTCAAATTGAAGAAAGATCAATGTTTGGGTGGTCATTTACCTTGTTTGGTTTTACTATCTGTCAATCTTCATTGCGTGTCCGCTTTCGTGTTGCACGGATAGGTTGAGTTGAAGTAGGCAACTGAGAAGAAAATGGAAATTATCACAAAGAGTGAGCAAATAATGAGAACGACCACATTCGAAAGAAACGGAGAAAACAAGAGCAAGCGCTGTCCACAGTTGGCGTTCGCATGGCAACACGAACCGAGTGAGGAAGAGGGAGGGGGATGGATGACTATACGAAAAAGTACTATAAACAGATTATTGAGAAAAAACCTTCAAATAAGGAAAGTTCATAAGTTGGGATATTACGTGGGATAGATAAATAACGGTGGTCTTTGCTCACCTATGTTGGCTGATTTTTTATCAGAAGAAATCAGTTAAAAACGTGCGATGAATGCAAAAAAATTAACAAATAACTTATTTTTATCGCATCAATCAAACAATTGTCTTCCATTCCATACAGACGAAACAACAGGACTGAACGCCATTGATGACTTCGGACGAGACGGGATTTAAAGTGGAAGGCCGTGGAAGAAACGCTTCAGGGCTGGTGATTGCTAGCGAGAACGCAGAGGCCGAGGCGATAAGGTGACACGTCTCTCTTGGTAGTGATCTCGATAGCTATCGCTTCTGTATCGACGGTTCGCTTGATTCGACAGTCCAACGCCTCCGAAGAACATATAGAGTCAACCTAAAATTCGTGATGATTACCTTCCTGAATGCCCTCATTCCACAAAACCTTTTTTTTGCTAATTATTTGTCCAGTTTCGCGCATTGACTGCTCTCTCTGCGAGACCGAGTTGGCGTAGGCAACTGTGAGATCAAATTAGAAATTAATTGCGAAAATTTAGACACAAAACAGAAACAAAAAAAGTAGGCCAACGCCGTGGCTGAAGTGGAGATGGAATGGGACCCACTCTGCCTTTCTTCTCCCTTTCGAAGAGAGTTCGCATGGCAACACGAATGGAGAAGGGAAAGGAAGGTGGATGGACAGCTATACGAAGCCAGGCACGATGCAGGATTGTTATCGCTTCGGTAGCACAAGAGCCCATAAAATTCAAGAAACTGAGACTAATAATTCGATTTTTTGGACTGAAGTTACATAAGTCAATCGAATGAAAAGGTTTTACGATTTCCCAGCAAATAGTTTATCAACAATACATAAAACATCAGGGATAACTGTCATTGATGATTTCTGATGATGATGCAAAGCTATTCATTGAATAATTCAATGGCGTGATATACATTTTTATCAGTGATACACAACACTTCATTACAATCAAGATTGGCATGTACCAGTATCGTTTCGAATTGCCGAAATCGTCAGTTGAAGCTCAGGAGTTCATAAAGTTGAAAGCAGTGTATCTATTCTTTCCTCATTTAGTCGAGAGCCGCGTCGATCAAATGACTGTTGCAAGTGTCCAGTTCGATCTTCACATGGATGTCTTTGGGAATAGAAGGTCCATGGATGGCCAATGAATTGTACGTGATGTTCATGAAGGTCTTGATATGGCAAGAGTGTTTTGAATGTAATGAGGATATACAAAAGCGTTGTTCTGCTGGTCACGGATTTTTATCAATTTTGGGGCTTCCCGTACAAACGGCAAAGTCGAGTTGGCGTAGGCAACTGCAAATATAATAGTGATAATTTTACGAACTAAATAAGCACGAATGACTAGAAAATGCAAATGAAAATAAAGAAAATTAATAAAGAGTGGTGACTAGCCGAAGTAGAGACAGAGTGAAGGGACTCATCTCTTTCCCTCTCTTTGCCTTCGCATCCAAAACCCATGGCAACTCGATCGGAGAAGGGAAAGAGAAGCTGCGACTGTACGAAACAGCCAGTTCATTTTTATCTGAGAAGATACAGAAGGAAGTAGTTGTTCCGGCTTCACTAAGAAATATTAACATTTGATTCGCTCAGATTCCTAATTGTTGTTGATGCAATGAAAGAATATTACTTAAAACGCAGTCTCTGTAAAAATGCAGTGGATACGAGTGAAAGGGGTACAACTCCGTCAAAAACATCGCCCGGGGCTCAAACTTCACCAACATGACCCTTAGGGCTGATATAGACGATTTTTAAACTTTGGTCCCGAAAAATTGATCTTTGATCTTTGATCTCTTCAAAAATTCAAATTGAGATTTTGGTGTCATGTGATAGCTCAATCGAAAGAGCATAAAAAGTTATGTTATTTCCTAAATTTTCGTAAAATTTCATCGACTAGAACTCGAGAAAAAGTTTAAAAAGACAATTTTTTGACTACTTTTGCTATATATTGAAGTAGCTCACCCTCTCAAGTTCATTTGCTGCTCCTGAATTTTGGATATAGTATGTGAAAACCATCGCTAAAT
>LS485411.1:0-106167 GCA_900490705.1 Pristionchus arcanus
CTGTACGGGAGAATATTTAAATCCAGAAATCAGTATCTGTTACAGTACCTCACATCCCAACCGAATGGCTCATCCACTGCCAAAGCTCCTCATCGAAGGAAGAAAACGAAGAGGGGGCGAGACGTTGCTGACATTCCATCGTATTGAGAGACGACTGAAGAAAAACAATTATTATAAATCAATATGCGCTAGATACTTTACCTCAACCTCCTGCCAGGTGGCTCCTCTACGCCCAGCATCCCTCATCGAAAAGAGGGAAGGAAGAGATGGCGGTTGGAAGAGAGGAAGAGGGACATCGTTCGCATCCCATCGCATCGAGGGAAAACTGCAAGCAAGAAAACATCATTAGAAATCAATAGTTACTATTTACAGTACCTCTCATTCCTACCGAGTGGCTCCTCCGTAGCCCGATCTTCTCATTGAAGGAAGCGAAGGAAGGATGGAAGAGGAAGAGGGACATCGCTCGCATCCCATCGCATCGAGGGAAAACTGCAAGCAAGAAAACATCATTAGAAATCAATAGTTACTATTTACAGTACCTCTCATTCCTACCGAGTGGCTCCTCCGTAGCCCGATCTTCTCATTGAAGGAAGAGAAGGAAGGATAGAAGGGAGGAAGAGGGGCAGAAGCCGCAGCTCGACCCTGAAATGAGCAAACACCATTATTGATTTTCGAAACCCCTTTTTCATCAAGCTCCTACTCCCTGCCCCCGCCCTTTCCTATCCCCTCAGATGGCCTGACCGGCACGCTTCTTTCCCTATTATCATCTTCCCCCTTCCCGCACTCTCTTCTGGGTAGTATTCTCCCATCTACTATCCTTTGCCCGGCCCCAGTTGGGACCGATTGATACTGTCTTGCTGGGTCGGCTGACATATACGGCTCGGGGGTCGTTGCAGACGGGTAGAATCTACGTGCACTCTCTCCTACTCTCGAGTACCGGAGACACTCGCAAGCAACCGACAGGCACTCATCAAAGTGAGTATGGGAGAGGCGTCCCAACAAGGCCAGCGGTTTGCCTGACTAGGACACTGCACACCAAATTGGTACTCTCCAATGGGATGTGCCGAAACAGGGATCCGAAGTACCGGTGAGCGTAGTGAAAGCAACTATTTAAACCAATCAAGTGTGCAGCGAACTAGAGGTTTCGGAACACCGGGCTTCCAGCCCTCCCCCGGTGCCCATCTCTCGGTCTCGTCTTTTTATTTTCCCGACAGGGGTTAGTCACCGGGAATACATCAGTGAGTACTGGCATCCCTGTCGGGGGCGTGTACTAAACGCCATTCCTAAGTGGCCGAAGCCACTCTATGCCCCCTTCCCAGTTACTTACAAGTTACGCGGCCACTCTCACCGTGCGGCCATACATTTTCATTACCAACCGGGGCTCAAACATATATTCTGACGATGAAAACTGCGGTCAAACGGATAAAAAATATGAATTGTGTAGCGTTCAGTTGGCTTCAATGATAACAGACGGCTGATAGCCGGTCCGGTTGGTACGAAAATGTATGGAACAGAACCCCGGAGTAGGATACTTACCATCGTCCATGTCCATTTTGACGTCTTCGTCCCTCTCGCCGTCGTTGCTTCGTATCATCTCTCTGTGTCGTCGGCCCGTGCAGCTCCGCCTCTCCTCAATGAGTAAAATTAGCATCTTTTCAACCCTTGTAAACCCGTTAAACTAAAAGAGGCGCAGGCGGGCTTCCCAACGAGCTTTTATCGGCTATGGCAAAGTGACCAGCACTAGTTCCACTCGCAAAGCGAGCAGTTTCCCTGGGAAACGAGAAACCGCCCAGCAAGAAACCCCATCCATATTACGTGGACTTGATACCGGGGCCACGACTTAGACATTCTCAGCCAATTCCTCCGGAGAGTTGAAAGAGCGCGGGACTGCCCACCCGGGCCTAGGGAAGGGACTAGGGGGAAAACGCGCAATAAACTGGCCTTTTTATGTTGAGATGGTCGCAGGTCCGGCTGCATCCTTCGTAGTTGTCGTAGTTGCCGTCGCGCTCGATGGCTGTCCACCCCTGTAATGTTGAATTGTGTAAGGAATACGGGGATATGAAGGAGGAGGAAGGGTCAATAACAGAAAAGAGCACGTGAATAGGAACATCGAACATGCAACACAAACTAGCAAGGATTAACAGTGAAAGCTGATGGAAACACTCGGAAAATATGAGCAACGTAGTCAGAAAGCGAACATCACGTCAACAACAGTAAGGGGGCGCACTGTATTCTGCTCCGACAGAGAAGCTTCTAGAAGGGAGAGCACTACATACGGACTTGCGCACTTTGCATAAACCTAACTACAAGGCCTAGGCGAGGGGAGCGAGCGCTCTCCCCGGCGGGAATAATGTGGGCGCTAAACGTTTAGCTAATTGCAAGTAAACACAAATAGTATGAGAATCAGACTGATTGCATGAGGGCCGCTAACAATTGTGCAATGGCTTTGTCAGAAGAGACGCAATGGGAGAAGATACACAATGTTAGATCGACGTTTGTCACAAAAAGAATCTATGAAAACAAAAGATGCGATCAGGATGAGGAGAGAAGAGAAATTACGTGCGGAATGGAAGGAAGGGTTTCGAAAACAATAGCTTCGTGAATTGTCATCATACACAGTGCGAACAGCCGGTACAGAGTTTGGTTCGAGATTCTAGAACACAGAGATGAGCAAATGCGTGATGGGAGTCGATGGACGAGTCAAAGAGACCACTAGCAATCAGTCAAAACAGCGAAAAAGGCGCGAAAAGGGTAGTGGAGGAAATGGTACGGCAGCAAACACGAGCGAAAGAGGGAAGACTGAGGAGAAGGGAAGAGCCCGGCCAGACCCGTCTGGTCACTCCCAGACGATCAATATCAGCAGCATGAGTGTCGAGAGGGTAGATCAAACGGGCGCTTCCCTCCTCCCCTCTCTTCCGGGCTCCTCCCCTCGATCAGACTACAATCTAGGGACGGAGATCTTCCTTTCGTGACTTCCTTCTTCATTTCGATACAGATAGTAGGTCGAAAACCATGATTTCCACCATGCAACAACAACACAACAGAGGCAAGCGGGGGAAAGAGAGACACGGGAATGAGAGTTGGCGCTTCCTCCCTTGGACGGAAACTCACGTGCACAGTTCAAAGAATCATTAGATTACGGTACTTATCAACAACCGATTACAAACAGACACCATGGAAAACAAACATCGTCTTGTTCAATACTTTATCGTACTCATCATTTTAAGCAAAAATTTAGAAAATATGAAGTCTCGATTCGAATACAATCGCGAGCATAATTGCACTCAATGCGAATGCGATCACTTTCACGGACGACATCACTGTCCGACCTTTCGATACCGTATCCAGGGGGATCCTACCGTAATCCAGTTCACGGACTTCCTCCAAGTCAGCAGGCTTCTGAGCGCCATCATTAATTAGATCGACCTTATCGCATACCGTATCCTCCCTCTTCTGTCTACCGTAATCTGCATTGGGCAATTCGAAAACATTATCGTATTTAGGGAAAATCATCGCCATCTTTCGCAGCACTAGCTTGTAAGTGGTTATTGACTGGAATATCGCATTTAAAAAGATAAGCGAGTGGAAATATACATGACAATGAAAAATGAATGACATAATGGACCAACCTGGAAGACCTCCTTTTCTATCGCCATATCACAGTTGAAGTATATCTCGCAATATACAAGTATGAAATGGGAGAAGCTTGCGAGCGGAAACGAGTGAATCACAACCGTTCCTTTTAGTTGGAATCGAAAGAGAGAAACAACGATGAAAAGGCCATTCTCTTCCCGATTCGACTCTTCATCTATACCCTTTCCCCATCGTTGACCTACCGTTATACCCCTCCTTCCCCTTACTAGGATAAAACACGACTAGGAACCCCCGTTTATAACTTACAGAATCAATTCGAAATTAGAACAAAAAATAGTATGCAAATAAGTAGGAAATCAATCACAATCGAAATTACAGAGTACAAAAATTGCATGAAATGTACAACTACAACATCTTCAATGTACAACAAACTTTACAATTCAGAATGCAAATATCACAAGCTTTACCTGGCTCTTCCCAATCTCACGTATTACGCGGATTGGGGGTAGGGCAGGGACCGTTATACTGGTGTTAGGTCGGATGAGAACTTTAGGAGGCGAGAAACAATCAGAGAACATATTGGAAAAGAAAAGTTCTCATCCGATCTAGTGCCCGTTAAACTTCTCACGCGTCAGACGCGGACACGCGGACGCGCGGTTACGTGCAGCATCCTCCGAGTAGAGACGAGCCGCTGCTATTCCCGCTCACGTCCACTTGATCGACGACCACGCGTTCGTTCGGTTGCTGCAACGGGCATTTACTCAATCTCTCTCGATCAGATAAATTGCCTCATCACATCATTTTGTCTCATCTCTTGTCAGTCAGACAAACAGGAATGTGAATAGACATAACATTCGTCTAGTATCACAATATATGTCATCCAAATTCTATCGATCAAAACCTCGTGCATACGTGATTTTACAGTAAGGAATAATTTCCAATTAGTGCGCTAACCTTTTCGAGTATGGCTCCTGCCAATTCATAGAATGCCGTGTCAATGTTGATGTTCGCCTTGGCAGACGTCTCCAGGAAACGAATTGAGTGATCGGATGCCACCTACAAATGGACCTTGTTCGTTGCCTTCCATACAGATCGACAATCCAATAGTGGGACACAATAGTGGAAGGCCTGACAGAATGAAGAGTCTGTGTCTTCATTCCCCACACACTCATCTGTGAAAGATTCTGACAGTCCTATTCATCGTTTCTTCTCATCCTATACGATGACAAAACATGCCGACCAAGAACATTTCGAAAATGAACGCAAATAGCGTTTGGGACGACCTTTCTAATCGTCCTTCTACCAGACTCCTTTCTACCGTACCTTCTCTCCTCTCTCCCTACTGACAGCCCTTCTATCCGCCATATCGCACTTGTTGCCCAACAGCATCTTCACCACGTCTTCCGAGGCATTCTGCAAAAAGTGTGAACATAATAAAGATTTTCTCAGATATTCTCAACTTTCCCAGTATCATCAGAAACAAAAATATCACTAGTCGATCGATAATCATCAGCTACCGTACCTCATCAATATTCCTCAGCCATCGGGATATACTGTCGAAGCTTTTAGAATCGGTGATATCGTACACGAGCACGATCCCGTTCGCTTTCCTTGAACAAAATAATTATTTTTGTTCTCCCGCCGTGGCGTATACTTAAAAAAAGAGAAACGAGATAAATAAGAGTAAAAGAAGTATTTAAATAGTACAAACCTGTAGTATGAGGTGGTGATCGCATGAAACCGCTCCTGACCGGCAGTGTCCCTTGAAAATAAGTAATAGTTTACAACAAAAAAACTATTTTTATGAGGTCAAAACTAAAAAAAAAATGAATCGCACCAGATCTGCAATTTGATCTTCTTTCCGTTCATTTCGATCTGCCGAATCTTGAAGTCGATGCCTACAAAATATCATTGAAGGGTGTGGAATATCAGCAGATACATCCCGGTTTCATTCTTCTCATAACAACGTAGATCTCATTGATACAATGATCAACGATCAACAGTAGTAGTTGCACAATTTAGAAATTACTGGTAAATACAAGATGAAATAACGTCTGACCAATCGTCGAGATCTTCGAGCTGTTGAAGGAATCATCGGAGAAACGATTGCTGTAAATGTATCAATAATTTCCTTCTGTTAGATGAGCAGTCTTACACAGAAGGGTTCTATCATAACGGTTGTAAGGACAAAGAATCCGTCTCTTCATTCCGCATACACTCTCGCCACTGCCCGGAGGAGAGTCATTGCGCGATACGAAGTGACGGATTCTTCATTATCACAGCCATATCTTTCATTCCCGTTTTAAAAAAAATAATGATGAGTCACCCCAGTGCATCTCTTTTATTTTTTGATAAGAATAGGTTGAATACTCACAGAATGCATGTCTTGCCCACTCCTGAATCGCCGATTAGCAGCAGATTGAACATTATGGAGAACTGAAACTAGAAAAACGTATTAAATATCGAAATAAAATACTTTCACATGTTAACCGATTGACATAGTGAACAAGGTTATCAGGAGTACGGAAGAACGACAACTCATCTCAAGAACACCAATATTGTGAAATAGCGAGGATACAGCTCTATCACCTAGGGAGAATGACTAGAGGTTATGAAAGAAGAGAAAGGAAAGACGGGAGGAAGAGGGAGAGGGGGAATGGTATCAGTACAATCAATCTCGTTCTTACTCACATGCTCAGGATTCTTAGCAATTAGTTACTAATATCGACCTCTTGTTTTTCTATCGCGAAAATAATCAATTGAGGATCATCTAGGCAGATTATGAACATGACATTTCATCATTTATGAGACGGATCGAAATCAATTGAATAAACATCAAATGTACATGCTCATTCGAGTGAAAGCATCAAGATTTTTCTAAAATCTTACCTATGCTGTGAATTCCTTGCACTCTTTTTTTTACGAGAAGACGACACAATCACAGCGACGAAACACGAATATGACGACATTGAAGTAACGGACGATTCGGTAAAAACCAAATGATTACTCATCCAACACTGATTGCTCTCTGGAAATTGCGATGAAACCAGCATTTATCTGTCGATTCTTCGAATCAACACAAGGAAGAAACGGAAACAACCGTGAGGAATCTGTACAAAATGGTGCTAGTCAGAGCAAATCGAACGAACGAACGAAAAACACATTCAAAAGAAATCGATAGCGCGATGAAACTTGACCAGTATACGAAAGGGAGAGAGACAAAGTGTGGTGCGGTCTGTGTACAGTTATAACCTCTTCAAAGTACAATTACATGAGAGATAAGAAAAGGGGAAATATTAACATCTACTGAACTGGCTCAATGGAGTGGGAGAAACAGCTACAGAAAGCGATCGAAAACGCATACAAATTCAGGGGTCGTTCCAGATGAAAATTCATATGTGAATACAGGTTAAAATTGTGGGGGTAGGTCAAAACTATAAAAACAAATGTAGAAGGGGGGAAAGCGACACATGTGTTCTAGCGGACCCGATATCTCGAGATGAGAAGACAGGAGACAAGTGGGGGAAAAGAGCTGGGCTTAGCAAAAAGGGGCGGGGCATACGCGTTCGACGCGTAACTTACGAGCAGCATCCGCCTACGGACGTGCCTCCGCCAGACTGCGGATTCACCACCGAACGATCAGTGTCCTGCGGCTCATTCGGCTGCTGCAATTAGAAAAACAATTGAGTATGGTCATGATTGATAAATTGAATGTTGAGATGAACCGATTTATGCAAAATTTCTTCACAAATTTCGTATTTCACTTCACTATGCATCTATCTACAGTACCCCCCCCCCAACGTACTCTCTCGAGTATGGCTCCTGCCAATTCGTAGAATGCCGTGTCAATGTTAATGTTCGCCTTGGCAGACGTCTCCAGGAAACGAATCGAGTGGTCGACAGCGATCTGAAAATAATGAGATAGTTGATAAGCTGTCACTCATTTAAAATGTTATTTTGTAATCCAGTTTATCGGAGCACTAGATTGCGAAATTTTTCTTGTATGATAGATCACTGAAAATTTAGAGCACACGGACAATCAAATCTTTTTGTTGCACATGTCTATCAGTCATTTGATTGACACATGTTCTCCATGTTTTTTTTTTAAATTCCACCCACGCCCAGATTCAAGATATTTCACAATCTAATGGATGTAAGACATACGATTTTAAAAACACTCAAATACAATTTATTCTTCCCACTATTGTATTTAGGAGATGGCGAAATTCTTAGGAGCAACAAAATATTGAACCCTCACCTTCTCTCCTCTCTCCTTGCTGACCACTCGTCGATCTGCCATATCACACTTGTTGCCCAGCAACATCTTCACAACGTCTTCCGATGCATGCTGAATAGTTTTATTTTTCTTTGAAAATTATTTTATCGCTATATCACTACATCAAGATCTCCGATGGAAATTACAATATTCCAAAGGTTAAAACAAGCTTTTGGCCGAAAATAAGAAAATAAGTCATTAGACGATCGAACCAGTTACCGTACCTCATCGATGTTCCTCAGCCACTTGGAGATGTTGTCGAAGCTCTTGGCGTTCGTGATATCGTACACGAGCATGATGCCCATCGCACCCCTGCAAGAGAATGATAAGGTGACGGATGGACTAATATCATATCTGCTAAACCATTTTTCTCACTGTAACCGGGATCCTTATTTTTTAGTGGAGATAGTGCCTAGCAATGGCTACGATATATTAATTAATGCTTGACGAATGCGAAAAAATAAAAATATGTGTTATCTAGAGAGAGAGTTGGAAGAATCATTACTCAGGATGAAGTTCTCAATATAAAATCTCACTGTAACCTTAATGTACCTACTTAAAGTGAAATTCAGTCTCGAATGTGAGAGGATTCAGTATTATTTGAAAATAATGTAGTGTTACCGTACCTGTAGTATGAGGTGGTAATAGTGTGGAAACGCTCCTGGCCGGCAGTGTCCCTGGAAACAAAATAATTTAAACCTGTGATTTTCTATTATATAATTGGATTTCTGCCTTGTTTTGAGCATTATTCGAGTATCCATGTGCAGATGAATCAATTTAGCCCATTTTCAGTCAGAAATTAGAGATTCAAAGATCAATGATCATTCAACCCCTCACCAGATCTGCAGTTTGATCTTCTTGCCGTGCAGTTCGATCGTCTTGATCTTGAAATCGATTCCTGAAATTATATTTATAATTCAAATCAGCATTTTAAAATGAAATCTAATTAGCTAAATGCTCACCAATGGTCGAGATGAAGGTGGTGTTGAAGGCATCATCCGAGAATCGATACCTTCAATTTACATTTGTAATCCTCGATGTCAGCCCAGATCCTCAGAACATTTGCCAGAAGTCATTTCAGTCCACTGTTGCTCAACAACCGCACAACACAAAATGCGTTTACCAACTTCATAATTTAAAAAAAATCGAGATATTTTATTTTGTTGTACGGAGAAGTGGTGATTCATACACGAACTCTTTTCATGGTCCGCAGTTCCAACAACCGCAATGTTCTGGCTTCAGACACCCCAAGTGTTCTTATGTTCCTGAAAACAAGGTTATACACTCACAGAATGCACGTCTTGCCCACTCCCGAGTCTCCAATAAGCAGCAGCTTGAACAGGAGATCGTATTGTCTTCTCGCCATCGTTGATCTTTGATCTATCGATTATCGATCCTACCGAGATCGACTACCGCCCTGCAAGGAGGTCACCATTGAGTATCTGTGCCTCTTCAGATCAGACACTTCGCGAAAACAACAACACAACAACAATAACAGCGATCTTGTTTACTCCAATCCCTCAATTGGGAGTGGGATCCTATTGTCCTTGCTCATTATTGTTCCCCTTCTCCCCCTACTCGACCCCCCAATTCCATTCTCCATTCCATCATCGATTCCCCTACTTTTCCGGAGACTCGACGAAAAGATGGAGAAGAAGGAAGAGAAGGGGAAGAAAGGAAGGAGAGAGGGCAAAGGGAGGAGAGAAATGAGATAGGGAAGGACTCGTAGAGGGAGTGAGGAGGAGGAGGAGTAAGGGGGGGGGGATGACCCCAAGAAGAAGAAAGATACAATGTCAACACATCCGCAACTGTGTCACGCGAGGGCGCATTGTTGCTGTCCAGAGATAATCTAGTCTAGATTAGGCACAATCTTATAGCAGCTAACTACTATAGCAGCAGACATTCCTTCTATACAATTGTCCTGAGAAAACATTGCCCTATCTACTTCAGACAAAACATACATTGCTCTATTTATTTCATAACGAAACATTGCTATATCTACTTTATAAACAAAAAAGCAAAACAAACTATAAACAAATATCTACTTCAAGCCTAAATAGAGCTCGACTAACACTTATTGTAAGTGCGACCGGAAAGTGAGAAGGCAAACCCTACTATTTCCCCATAAACACGTAATAATAGCCCAAGGGAAGGGAGCGAGGGGACTCACCTGACACCCCAGCTGATATCTCTCTGTGCATACTTCCCAATGCACGCGCCGACTCTCATAGAGCACAGGTCAGAGAAGTCGTATTCCCTTCACTCTCTGATATGTCAGAGTGACTAGATATCTAAAGAGATTGAGAGTCGGTTCAGACAAAGAATACTCCCTTTAACTCCCTCTCACTAACTCATCTCGGATAGTCACGATCAAACAGAGAGAAGAGGGAGAAAAAACAGGCGATAAGTAAGTGATTATGAGTGATAAAGAGAGAGAAAGAGAGAAAAGAACGAGCGGATTCTCTTGGAAAATCACTCGCGATAGTCAGAAGTGTGATTAGATTACTAACGATCTAAATAACAGTATAAAAAATCAGAAAAAAGACGGAAATACTATTCCTTTCCGGCTCTTCATTACATACATCAAATGCCACAAATGATTCATCCCCCATACTAAGCGATGGATCGATAAATACAGTGTCCTATGACGATCAACAAGTGCAGTGAGGATATATTCTGGATAATCTTTCGAGAAGACACTTTTAAAATCAGGGAAATCACGAGGAATCCAGATGTATTCTACACTAAAATGTTGCCTCGAGGAGAAGAAGAATAGATGGATGAGTCAAGCAACAAGAGAGAGAAAAGGATCCGCACAATCCATCTAAAAAGCCTCTGCTCCACTGAACATCTGCCCACTCGAGCATCTGGCAATTGCGGCGATTATGAAACGGCGTCTCGCTCAGAGCACACGCCGCGCACCATCCACTACACCACGCCCTTCCGATCGAACTGCTATCACCACTAAAGGGGGAGCAGGAACATGATGATCATTTGAGTGCGATTGAATGGAGACGAGAGAGTACGGGACAGTGAGAGACGGACAGAGTGGCAGACAGTGTGCTAGAGAGCACGGGGAATCGAGAGAGCGCCGGCATACCAAGTAAACGATCCTTTCCTGCCCGAGAAAGCACAGCTTTTAGTCACGGGAGACGATACCAGAGGGAAGAGAATGACTGCTACTAGCTCAGTCTGCATCCATAAGTACCGGCGGTTTCGTAATAACCTGCCAACGCAAAGGATCCTCCACCTTTGCGAAATCAGAGGATAAAAAGGAGCTAGAGAGCTCCGAGAACTTGCGTCAATCAAATGACTGATAGGCATGTGCAACGAAAAGCTTTCTCTCACTGTCTGCTCACTCTCCATTTCACGTTATCTCTAACCAAAACGTTCTATGAACCCCGCTTTGCCTTATCACCAACTGATACGTGATAGGGGTGCATCGGTGGTTGGGAACACTGTGACTATCGTACAATATCAGCTACAATCGATAACGAAAACGCATATTTTGATAAAAATATGCCAGAATCGTGAATAAGCCGCCCATATCATTCCTATATCGACAGAGAGAGAGCGAAACATTCCATAAAGTGAGCGCGGGGAACGATTGATAAATTCAAAGTGACGGCGCGGCAAAAAGGGGAGAAATGCCGATAGAAATGGAGGGGAATAGACGATTGAATTGACTACAGCTATCTCTCCCCGTTGGAAATCTTTCTGCCTGACCACTGAATGGGAAATAAGAAATTCATCGGAATAACAAAACTAGCCGTCCGTCCACTGTGGAACAACAAGAGAGGAAATCTCTGTTGAGAGAAAGAAAGAGGAGGGAAGAAAGGGACATCAGAGTAGGCAGAAATTAGTCCCTCCTTAGGAAAAGAAGGGAAAGGAGAGAGGTAAGGAGAGTGTCCCCTTCCACATTCCTTGCGGACCAGTAACTGTCCGTTGCTAGTTTATGCGTAAAGAGGGAGAGGTAGAGAAGCAAGAATTTATCGCCTACCGGAAGATATACTTCTATCCTGCTCTCCCCAGGGACTCGAGGGAAACACTCGGGAGCAAATGCACTTAGAAGGGCAAGTGCGGTCACTGCTTTCCCACATAATCGATCGATCGTCTGCCCTAACCGGATGAACCATCGACAACCATAAGGGAAGGGGAAGGGGGAATGACTCACGGCCCTCCTACTCTATCTCTTGAATACAGTCAGCGATGACTAAGAATGCGAAAAAAGGGTATGGTTATGGCAAGAACTTGAGCACAGATCAACGCATTTCTATAAAAATATTCGAGAGTTTCAAAAATATAAAACCGATGAAACGCACAAATTCAAGAGCTCATTGAAAAACTGCAATAAATAAGTGAAAACGTACTATACTAGACCTAAAACTGCATTTTAAACGCGCGCGAAATCCCACTCAAATAATGATGCAAGTCCCCATGGGAAATCTCCACGTGGTGCTGTCCATTACGACCCCTCTCTCCCCTGTTCTGGTCTCTGCAAATAGACTCAGTGACCGTTGCGAAACGAGCACCGTGATTTCACAACATCTACCTCCGCTTTTCCGGCTGATTTCACTGATTTCATTCAGTTAAATTGTCAACTCGAAATCAGCCACTCCCGTTCCCTATCGAATTCCAAATCGCTGGCGCACAAAGAGCACTCTGGCGGAGGAGTCCAAACAGAGATCGTATCGAGTCGGGGAGACGAGAAGGGGAAGAGATTGAGTGCCTGAGGGGTATAAACGGAACCAAACTGAGCCAAATGGAACCAAATGGAGCCAGCTGGGGGCTGCCAGCCTGGAGGCACTGGCCCAATTCACACCCTTCTCCTTAGGAGGTCACTGCTGCCAGCGCCATACATTCAAACCCGCCGGGGAACCAATAGCGGAACCGGAATCAAGCTCCATAGGTACCAGGTACAGAGATAAGTGCCTAATAATGAGTCCTGCGGAGGGGATGCAATAATTGCTCGCTAACAAGAGGGCCACCTGTCTCCAATCGGTGCTAACCGGCGCAAGTCTTGGTCAGGGGAAACTAGCGGAACGGGGAAAAGAAAGGCATGGAAGCCGGATGTATCATCTCGAGTCGTAAGTAGCGCGAGAATGGGACGAATAGTGTGGGGGTATTCTCTTCTCTCTCTTCTCCTCACGTGCTCTCTCTCCTCCTCCTCTGCTTCTCTAGCACTCTCTTCCTTCCTCCTACTCTCTCTTCCCTCCTGATCAATACGCTCTCTCAACACCCCTCGTCTGCATGTGCACTGTGTGCATTTCTATGTCTCACTTCTCCCACTCTCTCCATTCTCCTTACTCTCTCATCTCATCTGCTAGAATAGAGAAGAAGAGCGAAGGGGGAAGATGAGATGGGAGAAGAAGAGGTGAAAGGGTCGGCCGGTCCCTCCCTGGGGCTTGGAGACATTTCGCAATGAAATCTCCCGAAACTTCGTCGACTATGACGTCGTTGAGCCTAGCTTAGTATTATGGCGTCATAAATATTTCCCTTTTGGCAGACAACCGATTCGTACTCATAACGAGAACTCAATTGAGGAGCATACCACTTTATTATCTTTTGCAAAAGTTTTCGAATTAGTTGCTCATAGCCTTTTCTCACAATGAGATCGCGTGTAAAGGATTAGGCCAAAAATTGGAAGAACAAGATAATGACAACATGAATTTGATGTAAAAACATCTCATCTCAACAAAACGATAATAATACTCTCTCATTTTCACGTTGATGACGATGATTATCAACTATTTTCGCAGACAATCTAAGATATGCCAATTACTAGGTCAGTCAATACAAAATATGGGTGTAATACGACAATTCGAGTTTTTTCACAACAACAAGACTACGGTATCCAACGAGAATGCAACAAGTATACTGTGGGTGCAGCGGGTTTAGATCAAAATTGAACAAACAATGCAACGTAATAACTGCGCGAACTCAACTTTCAAGAAAATTAAACGAGAATAAATAAGCTATGCGAGATCCCATTGGGAGTTATTGTGAGGTAAGACATGGGAAGAGGGTTTGCAACAAGGGGGACATTGAGCTAATTGGGGAGGGGGTGGGATTACGGTATCTTCGAGGACGAATCAATCAATATCTCCAGGCGGGTCTGTTTCCCTGATTTCCTCCCTGCTGACCGCCGTTCTGTCCACCACCTGCAATGGGTACGGTATGAATCATACAAGGTACCGTATCGATATAATTGTGTGATCGGGTGCAAGTTGTGTGGTGCCAATTCCCAAACGTCGTCTCACCGTATCCTCCTCCACCTCTGCCTCCGCGACCTCCACCGTTGCCGCCTCTCCAGCTGTCGTTCTGACCACCTCCTGAAACATGATTACCGTAATCGATAAATATCAATTATGCACTTACCGTATCCGCCTCTTCCTCCTCCTCCGCCCTGGTATCCACCACCACGGTTACCGTAGCCTCCTCCGCCTCCTCCTTGATTACCGTATCCTCCTCCCTGGTTACCACCACCGTATCCTCCTCCTCCACCGTAACCACCGCGGCCTCCTCCTCCCTGCTGCTGAAACTCGAATAATCATTACGTGATCATGAGCATTCGACCGCATTATTCCATCCATTCATACATAAAAAAAACTAAATAACCGCTGCCAAAAAACCTCCTTTTTGTTTGTTTTCTGAAACCTCAATAGCAGGTGTATTAGTGTTTCAAGTGTTTCTCAAAGTCGTTTCCTATCTCTGTCCCACCTTCCTTACCTGTGCAGCCCATCCTCCATCCGAGTGTCTCATCTGCTGCTGATATCCACCCCCTCCGCCTCCTCCTCCTCCTCCACCGTAGCCTCCATAGCCGCCTCTGCAAATCGGTCAAACTCAATCATTTCCTTGGAATCCCCCGGATCATTCATATTTCAGACGTCCAACATAGCATATAAATCTCATACCTTCCTCCTCCTCCTCCTCCTCCGCCACGTCCACCTCCGTATCCACCACCTCGACCGCCTCCTCGACCTCCCTGCCAGTCCGATCCTGCACAATCGACGACTGATTTATTTCCCGAACCCTGACTATCGTACCCGCTCCCTCTCGTCTCTGCTCCCACTGTCCTCCTCCAGGCGCATTACGGCCACCGCCCATGCCCACCTCGTGATGGATGGCTCTGCAAGAAATAGTATAGGATTGTGAAACCACCATGTTACAGTTCTAAAACCCAAAAACAACAGTTATATGCTCCAAAGTCTTGGTCAAAATCGATGAAATAGTGCTAAATCAGAATCTTTAACTGTCTAAGAAGTTCATCTCCCCCAATCCCTCCATCTCCTCTCACCTGTGTCCACTGCTGTCCAGACTGGCCCGTCCTCCCGTGTTGCGTGTGAATCCGATCATCGGCTGGTACTGACCGTTCTGTAAGCAACGATATTATACAATTTATTCTCGATATGAACTAGTGCAAGTTTAAGTGGCAATCACCCATTTTTTTCATTACGTTAAACACGTAAACGTTGTTGCACACTGCACACTCACCCGTCTATCATCCCAATCTCCTGGTTTGAGTGTTCTCTCCAACTCCTTAGCTCCCTCCAACTTCTGCGCGGGGAAGATGAATCCGTCGGGGAACGACGGGTCCTTGTAGATCACCATGATACCGCGATTCTCCTGGAAATTATATATAATTGCTTTAATTTATTAAATTAATAATTTATGTATATTATATTGTTTTTTCCTCAACATTACCTGCAGATCGGGGCACTCCTCCGAGCGCACGGGACTCTTGAACACCGTGCCTGCAATTGCCATTTGCATTTTATATAGAAATAAAATAAAAACAACAATAAGATAATGATAATTAGTTAAATTACCGGGGAGGACGGCCGTGGAATCGGCGCGGACTGCGCCCGCCATACCGTACGCGAATGCCGGCTCGATCTGCACCGGATCTGAGAAAATAAATCAATAGTCGATTCCCCAATTAGACTACCGTACCCTCTCCGGCTCCATCGGCGTAGAGCTCCTTGAGGAACTCAAAGGCGGGATGCTTGCTGCCGACGAAGAGACGATCGGGGCCAGTGCTGTTGCGAGCTGCCTCCTCGTCCGTGAGTGTGGGGTACACCTGAGATTGGGCAAAATAATAATGGAACACATTACAATATAAAAAGAAAAACTGAAACTGAGCGACCGCCACACTCCGGTTTCAGCAGATCGTCATCTGGGGTGGTATTCTTTCTTCGATTTCGGCAGTGCCGAAATTTTCGGAATGCCGAAAAAATTAGCTACAGTACAGTATAGCTACAGTATAGCTACCATAACCATACCGTTCTCTAAAGGTACCGTGTCTCTGACATCCCATCTGAAGTCCACACATCATAGTCTGCCTACCGTATATCTGGCGTACCGTAAACAAATTGAGGTCAATTAAAGTCCCAACAATAAATCAATCGAAATAATTTCGGAACTGCCGAAATCCCTTTGTTCTCCCTCCGAAATATTCGGCATTCTAAATAGTGTTCTCTCCAATGATTCGCTCATTCGCCGAATCATTCTGCCGAATATTTCGGCATTCGCGAGGTCCCTCTCATTTTCGGCAGACCGCGCTATCCCTCAGCACGCGCGCGAAATGGATTTCGGAATGCCGAAAATAATTTCGGCACGTGCCGAAATTGATGAAAGAATACCACCCCTGTTCTTAAATTTCAGAAAACATTGACGGTTACTTCTTTCAGTGGATAAAATACTAAAAAAAGAGAATCTAATATTGTGAGAAAAATTATCTAAATTCTAAGCACCCTTCACACCTTGGTTTCACTGTATTATAATATGTTCTCAAATATCAGAATACAATAATGAGAACTGCTTCTGGCGTTGAAAAAAAACACATATCAAAGGTAATTGAACAAATTACGCTCAACCCGTCTCAACTAGTGTGCGTGAACTGAAGGCAACCTCTCTCCTCCGCTCACCTTCTTCAATGTCCTCAGCAGTCTCTTCTCGTCGACGAACGGCAGCAGTGCCACTCCCTGCCATGCGAACTTCTTACCGTTCAGATCTGCAATGAAGCATTCATGAAACATCTTCCTTGGCATTTATTTAATTATTCCTCACCGATTTTGAAGTCCACGGGGTAGAAGTCGATGATACTCGAATCGGATGACGTCATCAGCGTCTGCCACTCGGTGGGCAGGTGCTGTCTGCGATGGGGAACTTTAATTAGATGGTAGAATAAAGCTGCTGAGATTTCAGTTGTTACCTTTGTGTTTCACGAACACCTTTGTG
The DNA here is from genome assembly GCA_900490705.1 of Pristionchus arcanus. Taxonomy (NCBI): domain Eukaryota; kingdom Metazoa; phylum Nematoda; class Chromadorea; order Rhabditida; family Neodiplogasteridae; genus Pristionchus; species Pristionchus arcanus. Next base: position 17,111 of record LS485411.1, read on the forward strand.
TTTCACGAACACCCTTTTCTGATTGCTCGCTCACTCTACCACTGTACTTCAACAACTCAATTTCCCATTATCTAAACAGTCTAATCCGGACATCCCTCACTGGGAACTCACTTGGAAGCCGCAGGGAACACACTCATCAGCTGCTCGAGGGGTTTGAATGGCTTCGTGTCCAAATCGAAGTCGGGAACGTACTTGTCCACCTACAGGATTACATCATCACCATGAAACACGGATTCACCAGCCCTCAACTACCAAATTATAAAGCTCTCAAAATCAATGAAACACCAGTCTTCCACCTACCGTGTCAAAATCGGAGGCGAAGGGCGCGTAGTGGTAGGGGAAGTACCAATCCCAGCTGACGCATCCCTGAAGGATTGCATTTGCAGTAACACCAAAACTATCGATTGATCAATTTCTACCGTAGTAGGGCTACCGTACTCACCTGGTAGTAGTACTTGAGCACCCAGCAGAGACCACGCACGTACGCCCAAGCGACCTGCGAGGGAATTATTGATTTTTTTCTTACCGTATTCCCTCAGAAATTCTTTGAAACTACCATACCTCGCGTCTGAAGTCAATGTCGTCGCCCTCTATGCAGAACTTGGACTGATAGTAGCGCTCCTGAATTACGTAATTATCACGTTCACTGATCATGAATAAAAATCAATAAAGGCAATTCTAGCGTATTCCCTTCGCATACCGTACCTTCCATCCGTCTTCATACAGTCTCACTTCATCCACTGGCTCGGGATCCTCCTCCTCCTCCTTCTCAGCCTCCCGATGCACTTTAGCCACCGGCTCCTACAATGGACATTTGTTCCAATAAAAAATCATTCCCCGATTGTCAATCCATCTACCGTACCTCAGCCTTTCTCTTCCTCGATGGTGCTTCAGCCTTCTCCTCCTCCTCCTTCTCTCCCACTCCCTTCAACATTGCCTTCATTCGCTTCGCCGCTTTCTCATTCTCCGAGAAGTCCATTGCCTGAAAAAAATATTTTTTTTAATAAGCAAAGTGAGAATGAAGCACAAAATCAGACAGCTTCTCGTTTCATATATCAGTCACTTTTGAGAAATCCCCAACTAACCTGCACTCTATCATCTCTGGCCATTGCTCTGGTCTGTTCTCCAGTCAGATTTCTTCCTCCCCCACCAGGAGCGATCAGTGAGTTATCGCCCGGAGTGTACGAGGGCCTGGAAAATGGATCTTGCTGATTTTTTCAAGGGATCTATACACATTATATTATAATATCGTTTGCTCTGTATTTAGCAATCTCCAGGAAGATTCCCGTTTCAGTTGATCTATAGACTGGAATGGAGATATGTCTACTCACCTCTGAGGTCTTCTGCCCACCCAATCTCCCGTTCTCGCCTTCTTCGCAGCCTCACGCTCCTTCCATCGCTCCTCGTTTTGCTGAACCAATTATTATTTTAGTCGCGAAGCAACAATTCAAAGCTTTTCACTTTCATCCATTGGCAACACATTGCGCAAGACACGACATTTATGTTTCATCGTTTCTATGTCAACACTAATCTCTTTTTGCTTGAATATCTCATCGCAAGATGGTAGATGTATATGCTTCAGAGTCTATTCACCCTTTCTCCTCGCTTAACCAACCTGTCTTCTCTTGAATATCTCATCCTCCACCGTTCCCAATCCGACCATAATCTGCTGCACTCCCTTCATGTTCACATCGCCGTCCTTCGTCAGGTATCTGCAATCAATCGATAATCTCTCGTCTACCGTAACCCGTCCGTTCACACCGTACTCACCCGTTGAGCTTCCAGACCATGTCCTTGTACAGTTTGATCAGTCGATCGATGGCACCCTCGCGAATCTCCAGACTGGGCAGATGGGGCAGGAAATCGTTACCGACGAAGAAGCACAGAAATACCTGGACATCAATTGATTAAATTCATGATCTTCATTTCGCCAAAGACTTCAAATTTATTTTTATCACTTTTTTCGTTACGATTCTCATGTTATCGATAGTAAACTCGGGAATAAATGATTTTCAAAAATAATCCTACCCAATCGTCGATGACGCGCTCGAAGTCGTACTTGAACGGCAGATTGGGCATGGCTAGTTCGCGCTCCAGATACTCACTGAAAACAGCGGATATTTCCAAGATCACTTGTTGTTTAGTTTCCGCTATTTTTTTTATCAAAATAACAACATCCCACCGAAGTACGGGAATGCGTAGGAAGATGAAGTTCTTCTCCTTGTTCACTGGATCGGCTTCGTCTGCACCCTTCTCCGATGCGTCCAATCTACAAACATTTTAGATTTATAATAACTTCCACGTCCTTATTTCGGATTCACTTCCTTCCGAGTTTCAGAATCATTTCACATACTCAATTTCATGGTTCACATTCCAAATAAAACTGATAACAACAACAATGCTCACCCGGTGCATCCCTTCAACTCATGGCCGTACTGACCGCACAGCTCGCACGGTCGCTGCTGGTGCGGCACGAACTCTTCCCTGTAATTAAGCCATTAATATATGATTCCCTCCCATCTACCGTACCTGATGATGTTGAAGTTGGCCTCGTGGGTGGCCAGTCCGAGCATGATCAGATCAGCATCTGCTCCGCACAGACAGTGCACCTTAAATTATCGATCAGCTCAGATACCGTAACCTCGTTAAAAACTCAGTCCTCAATATCTCCCTACCGTCCCCACCCCTTACCGTATCCGGATCGTGACTGGGCGATGCTCTCTGCCGTCGTACGTAGTCCATGATCTTGTGCTCGCCCTCGCCCGGCACATTCGCGTCCGACAGGATCACCTGTGGTTTTATTGTTATTATTATTTTGTACAACAATTAAAACAAAAGTCATACAAATTTGCACTAAAAAATCACCTGAATCTTCGCCCAGGCGGGATCGGTGGTGAGGCGCTGGTGCACAAAGTATCTGCAACAGGTGGGATTGTGTTTCATGTACATTTCATCTTTAACTTTCAGTACTTTAGTGAACTACGTAAAACTATATGTGCCACAGCTCGATCACATTCCTCTTGGGAATAATTGCATTCATGTCTCTTTGTCATTGCTTACCTGAGAGCATCAGCTAGTCTGGCCATGAATGGCGTTCCGGGTGTGATGCAATTGGAGTCGAAGTGCTCCTCAGGGGCCTTCTTCGGTGGAAGGGGCAGACCCTCTGCTGCAAGACGCTCGCGCACCTAAACCAATCGACCATCATATTGAGAAATGATTTTTTAATAGTAGAAGTGAAAAATTGAGAAAAAGATAGCCCTGCTGATCGTTTAACTGCCTAGTAATTTGGACACTTTTTCTTATTATCACTGTTTCAATATCACTTTGTAACAGGCTTACAATTAGTGCTCGATCAAATTTCTTCTTTTTCTTTGCTTCTTTATATTTTTTTACAAGACTACAATTATTTCCAGTCTTAGATCTGGATAAACTGATGATGATCATTCATTCCCTTACATTCTCTATGTCCATCGCTTTCTCCGCCATCTCCTTCGACGCACGGAAACGACGAGATCGCTGCTGGTTCATCTGAAGGGAAATTCATGTCAAGATCGTCAGTCAAGATCGTCAACCTCCATCCTACCGTACCCCTTCTCACCTTCGCTCTGGGAGCCACTCCATCGATGGCCATGTAGAGGACACGACGCGGTCTCACGATCGAGAAGATTCGATCGATGTACTCGAAGATAAGCACCTGCAAGAGGATATTGACGATCAGACTGTCACATCTAAAAATTGCAATCCAAAAATAGTAACCAGAAATAATCGTCTTAGTGTTAGTCTAACCTAACTATACCGAACTTAAGACTGGCAACCATTCTACGGAAGTACCAAATGGTGAACAACTTACAAACATCTCGTCCTCATTGCGGGGCGCTGGTCGATCCTCAGGATGGGTACACGGATGGATGATACCATTCATGTCGAGGTAGAGATTGTCAAACTCCTAAATGAATCGTTTTGTGGGAAATCAAGAAGTTAAAACTGATGTTGCATGGTCAATTAATAGATGAAGCCTTTACCTGGAAGTTTGGATTCGGCTGCGAGCAGTCAATCGGAATCTTCTCGCCGTTAACATCGCGTTGCCTTAAATTGATACTATAGTATGATGAATGAAAATTGCATCGATGCTTTTGTGATAATCAAGATAAAACGATTGGACGGAGAAAGGAGGAGAATCGAAAGCGTGAACAGATCTTACCTCTCCTCATTCGCATTCACTATGATGGACGGATACTTCTTGGAGAGCCATCTGAAGAACGCTGGAACTCCCATGTCGTTTGAGCCGTTCGCTGTGGATAGGAAACGGCCTGGAATTGTTCACTTGAATGGAAACAAACAACAATGCCAAATCACTTCAAATTGTGAGCAATTGGTCATGCACAACTGTAGAACGGGCACTGCGCGTGATAGATCACGATATGAAGCCTAACAAACAATGCAATTTCAACGCAAATATTAATTGTAAGGCAAATAAAGTAAATTCGAAAACCTTGGCAAAATTTTGAAAGGAGTACCGTAACCAGTGAGCTCCCTCTCTCACATTTGCTCGCGAACTGACTTTATTTTTTGATTACCGTACCCAGTATGCTAATGTCTCAGTGATGGATTAATTAAAATCTGTACTGTGATAGAATGGGACAATCAAGGTATGAGGATAGAGACAAATTTATATAAATTAACAAATAAAAAACGAAACAACTTTTATAACAAGAACCCGGAATTACATAGATACATGCTTGTCATGAACTTCCACAGTGAGATATCCATCAATAGTGAAGCTCATCTCGAACTTGTCCTTTTTAATAGTGATACCTCCGCAAGCGTCACTCTATAATTGAATTTTTTATATACATATTTCGATACGGGTTAAGTAATACACAAAAAAGTCAATTTATGAAAAGTTCGGACATTAAAATGTGAAAAATACCTTGCACAATGGACCCAGCACCTTATCCGACTTGATTGCTTCCATGAGGTAATGAAAGACATAAACATTAAAAATCGGAGATTCGAAATACGCCAAAGCTAAGTCAGATGTTTCTGAGAACATTTCCTGAAAGTCAAATAGTGATTTTTTTTATATCTACCGATCTCTCTAAGAAGTTGCATAAATTAAAATAACCTTTATAACATTCAGATACGCAGTAGAGTACATCGATCTAAGCTCTTTCTTGATAATTACTCGCTTTTTATTCGAAATTAGCTTGCGAAAGTCGTATTCTGTTAACCACTAAAACATATATAGTGAGAGAGAATATGCTGAAAAAATCGTATGTCGGAATCAAACCGTGTCCACAGTTGTCATCAATCCGGCATTAATCTGCCCGATTCTTTCATATAATCTTGATCGAAATGAGGAAGTAATATTGTCAGTAGTCTGCAAAAAAGCTTTGAATAGTTGATGGTCTGATCAACTTACATTCAGATAAATCTCATCATAATACACTTTGAATGTTAAATCAGTGACTTTCTTCAAGAAACCAATAGGTTGTGTGCTGGGCACACCAATGGTGTCTATTTTCGAGTCTGCTAAAGGATCCTAAAAAATCTTTTGAACCAGATTGATGCAATATTTGCTTGATAAAATTCTAAAGCATATCTATATCGAATTCTTACCTTCTCGAGAGAGACAAAACGAATAATTCTACCGGGTTGATGCTTATCTTCTTCATTCCTTCTACGTTTCGCATTAGGTTCAGAAAAACAATCCGGCGATGAATATTGTTCCATTTCAATGAAAACGCCTATACGGAGTAATGAACCAAGAACATTTAATCACAATTATATTTGATTAGGCTATGAACCTTTTTTATTAAAAAATAAATCTAATTAAACGATTTATCGATCAGAATTTAATACATGAATTTGATTATTCAATGGTAGGATAATTTTCAAAATAAGAAAAATACAATTGGAGAATTGTCTCGAATTACATATATGGAGAGAGGAAACACGTTCACATTTAGTGAAAATAAATGTTTTATGACAGAGGATGTACGTTCTCTGCCACATCCATAATCAACTTCGCAAAATCATGTGTCAAAGATTTGAAAACATATATATTGCACTTCTCACATTTGCTAAACAGTCCGGCAGCTATTTATACTGGCAGCAATGGATGGTATTACCACACTTATGTTAAATCAAACTGTTTATAAATTGTCTTGATTGCGTCGACAAATCAATCACCCTGCCGCAACTTCTCTTTGTGAGACAACATTGTTATATTGAAACCCCGGAATGTCTAATCAAAAGAAAACACCATACCGGAGGGATATCAATAAATTAATGAAAGGGACTTTCAAAAAGAAAGGATAATGAAGTAGCCTGAAAACCTGAAAACTTTCTTCAGGTTTTGAGAGATAATTAAAATGTAATGCAATATATCAAAATCGATAAATCAAAATCACAAATGAATAATCGACTCACTTGTTGGTATACTTTAGCGTCTTCTTGTATTATAATATCCTATTCTTAGAAATAATAAACTGTCGCAAAATTTACTGCAAGAAAAGATTAAACAAATAATTCACTCACTTGTACATCTGGCAATTCAGTATTCTCCATCGAAATATTAACTCTCCAAATATGAAGACGACCATTATTCGAATATATTCATCAATAAAAACAGTCCGGTCTAAAATCGCCTGAAAAAAAAATGCCAAAAAATAGCCAAAAATCCCAAAAATTTGGGGCAAACAATCTTTCACAAGATTCCATAATTCTAGAACTGAAACGGTAGTTATTTTCCCTATTCTCCGGAGAAGGCCTTTCATTTCAACCATAAACTAACTTTATTATATTATTATTGTGTTTTGCATGGATTCGACCCCATTCGACCCCATAAATCCCATTCGACCTGGATAAAATGATTTGATGAATTGATTCTACTACTTATCTCGATAATTAAGTGAAGCTAATTAGTTCCATTTCATCATAGCTTCAACGCGAATCGATCTCTTACGTAGGAGGGTACAAATTAGTCTCGTTGCTTCATCTCATCTCTTCTACTATAATTGGCACAATCTGAGAACGAATTCCACTTTAACGCCTCCTCCTCCTTCTCATTCACACTCAAGAGCTCACTCTAAATTCAGATTCTTCGTTTTGTAAACTGATGCCTTTTAGCATCCTAATGATTCCTCCCCCTTCTCAGCCCCCTCTTTTTTTAGCATAAGTAACATTCACACTAGTCTCGTGTTTGTCTCCTCTTCCCTTCCGTACTTTACGCCTCCTCTGACCCATATCGGGAAGACCGATTTCGTCATTTACCTACTGAGATTGAATTACCGTATTCCGGCTACCGTAATCTACCATGCGACTCTCAATTTCTACAGATTCACTTATGAGCGAATTCGGAAATTACGTGGATGAGGATGCCGTTATTGAGGTTTGTTATCGAGCGAATCCTTGTTAGGAAAGCGCCCAGGAAATATAGGGAACATCTTGAATATCGTTAAATGCACCACCACACAGTTCTGCACGATACTCAATTATTTTAAAAATGGTATAAGACTACATCTCAAATGATTTCTCGTCAAAAAGCTTTTTAATTTCTACAGCTTTAGAGATACCCTTTTACCTATAGTCGGTGCTTCACAAAACAAAGCCACTGAATCCTTCACAAGTTATTCCTTCATCTTCAGATCGGTCGGTCATCTCAATATCAGCCTCGATCCGACTTCGAGGATTCCGACAAGAAGTACAGATGCCTCTGCAATACCGTCCATTCAGAGGTGAGGTATACTGATAACAAGGGCTGTGAAGAATCGATCTCTTCATTCCTCGTACTTTCTCGACAGAGCGACAATATTACTCTCTCCTTCCTGAAACCACTACAGTAAATTCCCTCAATTCCAGACGGGAGTCAAGATCATCGCCGGAATGCTTTGTCTCACTGCACTAGTCGAGTTGTGGGCCTTCTCCCTCAACTTACTCGCCTGGTCGGACGGCAAAACGGACGCACACGTAAGATATCAATCTCGAAATTTCATGCTAAATATTTTCAAAATCGGCAAAAGTATCATGCGTTCGGGGGGAATCGAACCCCCGTCGAATGCTTGGAAGGCATCCATGCTGACCATTACACCACGAACGCGGTTGGGAGGGGAGCTCCAAGACCTGCTTATCTCCTCTCCTCCCCTCCTCTCCCTCGAGCAGCTGTCACAACAAGTTTTTTTTCTAAGCCAGCTCGCGGGGAGAGATGTCTCTGATCTATCCTCATTTTCGCTTATTAGAGCTCTTTTCTAAGACTTCCCTGCAACGCGAAAAAGATTTTGATTCATTATCTACGGGCCTATGAGAGACTCGTATTCAGAATGCTCTCCTTTCAGGTCCAATCATCCTTCGTTCAATTCCTCTTCGGATGCTTTGTCGCGGGATCGGTTATTCTCGCTCTGATTAAGAAACGATCGGGATATCTCGTGCCATACATGGCGATGCAGGTACATTCAATCGAAAATTTCGGGGCATTTCTGTGCGATTTTGACCATGAAAATAGATTGAACGCGTTAAAGTCCTATGAACTTATCATTTGAAATCGTTTGATCTTTGATCTCTTCCCAGATCGTCGGTCTCGCGTGTGCTTGCATCTTCTTCGTTGCTTTCATCTACATCGCCTTGTTTGGTCAGTTTCTCAAGATTCTCGCATCTTCTGGGGATTCCCCAATATAATTATTTTCTCGTTAAAACTTTATCAGCTTGAAAAGTTATAATTTATCCAGAATTCGAGCCCGAGACCGCCTCTGTCTTCTTTCCCAAGCAGCAATGGAACCCGACTGCTATTACCAAGCCGAATTATGCCAGTGAGCGATTGATTCCAATTGGCCTTATTGATCTTTGATCTCTACCCCTTCCAGACTACGCCTCTTTCGTCATGCTCTTCATCACGGGTGCCCTCATTGCCATTCAAATCTGGCTCATCGATATTGTTTTCACCTGCTGGAGATATTTCCGGTTTGACTTTTCACTATCTATTTTCCACCCCAAAGCTCATACATTTGCACATAATAGAGTCACCAAATAGAGTCAGATTGCAAAGATTGTCTTTCTTTTGGCTCGAAAACCAACAATAAATTGAATTGCTCGTAGCCAAAGCTCTAATAGACACGGTGAAACTCATTTGAAGTTCAAATTTTGAACCATCGCTTTCACTGCTGTATGTACTTCATAATTATACCCGCGTGAAGTGAAAAAAACAGCGCTGAATAAAATCACTCTCTTCGATGGTGAAGTTACTCTTCAAACATTTCAGTGACAAGCGTACTGCGGTCCTTCGTGAGCAACGCCAGAACTATCTCAACTGCAAACAGCTGCCTCCGGTGAGAGGAACAACGGTACTAGTTTCCTTGCCACCTCACCCTTCCTTATGTATCTATCTAGGACTGTACAATGGTTCCGAAAAGATTCAAGCAATCGAATTTTGGTCATGTTCCATAAACTTTCGTTTTTGTAATACAAACAAGCAAATACACGACAATCAAGTCCCTTTCAGCAACCATACCCCCTCCGTGTCTGCATCTCCGTCGATGCTATCCCTACTCCGAGGGCGCACGCTGCGAGACTCACTTCCAATTCAGCAGATCGAATCGATAAGGGGTATCAGTTTTTTTTCTCTACATGATGAAAGAAAGCTCCGGAGCTCAAGTTCTACTCTGAAAAGCTTTTGAACTAGTCTATCAACTCGTGACATTACCAATCGTCTTTCCAGTGAGCCTCCTCGTTCTCGTCTTGAGACGGTTGCCAGCAAGTACTCCAAGCGATTCGTGCTATTGGTATGTTGTCAGAATGAAGAGTTCGTTTCAAAGTTCGAGTGCTCTTTCTCTGAGCGGTGAGAGAGTATGAGGAATGAAGAAACGGATTCTTCTTCATCCTGGCATGCCTACTGTTGAATGAGGTGTCATCGTCTAGTCATTCACTCGTCATTGCAGGACCTCCCTCCGCTCCGTCACTCTCAATCCACGTATACCCTTCCCATCAAGAGAGTGCAACCCTCACGCGTCTACTCGACCTCCCTCGGAGCACTCAATCTGAGAACTACCGCTTGAGAAGAAGCCGTTTTTGTAGACATTTTGCTGACCTTCTCGTTTTTTTGTAAAGTAACTGATAAAGTTCTGTAACACTGATATTGAGTAAACCCCTGCATTTTGTACAGGACTTTATCAATTGGGTATGATACAACATGAGATGAGAGAGTGATCTTTGTAGTTTGATCTTTGATCTCCAATTCTTAGAATGGCCAGCACTCTCCGGGGCATCCCTGCAGATGGGTCTCGAATGCGCCCGACTCGGTCTGGAATTTATTGTTGATCTTTTTTTTCAACATTTTTCGACATGGGCGTAAAACTTTATTTTTAGTGGACTTTCGCAAAGTCTTATTGGAGAACGTCTGTCACGATATTCAATATGCACAGGTGAAACACATTCGAAATAAGCTGGCAAATGAAAAAGTGGTCTTCATTTGTTTATGTAGGTTTCACCTAGTCTTCAATATGTACTAACTCGACGTTAGATATTGAATGCGCATCACCTGCTCGAAAAATAAAGTTCATCATCTGACCTGCATGAGTACAGTGTAGGTGGTAAGCTTGTTAAGGGTTGTACGAGAGGACATGACGTTGTAGATTCCCTGTAAGGGGTTGATCTTTGATCTTCAGTGATCTTTTATTTGATCCCTCCAACGTGATCTTTGATCTCGGCCCACCTGGAATCCGACATTCTTCCTTCCTAATTTGCGCATGCAATTGTCTCCAGGAGTCTGACGATCGTCGAGGTAGAGAGGCTGAAATTGATCTTTGATCCTTCTAGTAGGGTGGGAAAGTTTCTTTTTAATAATAACGCCCTCGAGCCTTTGTTATTTTCTTGCATAGATACAGAGCATCAGTACCTCGGTATCGGGGTCGTAGTTTGTGTGAAGGATGAACCAGGGATCCTTTCGTGAAGTAATCTCTGTGACACTGTCAGCCTGCTCCCATGAACGAGTAATGATGCAAGCCTGAGAACGATGATCTTTGATCTCAGTTGATCTCAATTTGCTTTCGATTCTGTTCACGATCGATCCTGAACATTCTTCATACCTGATCGGGCTTGGTTCCAGACAGAATGTAATAGACGGGCGATAGCATCTCAGTGTTAGAAAGATGCTCCTTTGCCTCCTCGTACGCTAAATATTGTACTGTTTCATGCAACTTTTATTCCGTTAAACTGGAATCTGTTCAGTCAAGGCACATATTTGAACGCTCACAATTGCAGTTCTCCATTGTTTCTCTCGTCAACCAAGTCATCCACTTTGCATCGGCCATTTCTCCAGTGAGCCACTTCATGATTCCAGTGCGGCCTGACAACGAACTATTGACTGTGATAATCCAACCATCGTCATTCGTCCATTGATTATGGAGAGCTACGGGAACAAGACGGCTATCAAAACAATTTCACGTGCTCAGTTTGATCAAATATTCGAAACGTGCAACCTTGGCGAGGGTTTTAGGGATTTTGGAGCCTGTGATTCTTCTGTGGATTGTTACTTACCTCCTTGGTCCTTATCGACGAATCTCTCATTAGCAGTGACACTGAACGCGCCCTGCTTCATTCCATTGTAAATTCCAACGAATCCGGCAAAGTTATTCGACTTGTAGAGAATTTTGCCTGAGAAAAGTGCAAATTAGAATGTTCGATATTGGAACTAGGATACTGCAGGATCATGCTGATTAAAAAGTACTGTAAAATACTGTACCTCCTCTGTACCAGTTGATGTTGATGATCATCTTACGGAGAACCGAGGTGACCTCCCATTCGTGAGTCAACGGATCCCTAAAAAATATCCAATTTTTCAAAGACTCTCTCGTTTTCGCATGTTCTCCCGTCGCTGAGTATCGACGCTTTCACTCACCATCCGAGGAAGAGTCCGAAGTCGAGGTTGCGCGAGTGCCAGACCTTGCCCTGCATAGATCGAAGATCAGTTAAGATTGAATTTTCAAATACAAAAGATCAAAGATCAAGCTGCACTTACTTTTTCATCTACAGCAACGACCGAAGTGCAGACGGTGAAGATTTCATAGAAGATATTGTACATGACGATTTCTCCGACCGGAATGTCAATCGCATCTGCGATGGACTGTAAAAAGGTCATTTTCACGTTTTTTTTGGAAAACAACAACAACAACAACAATAACAACTTACGGCGATTTCGTCCTGGTAGGGTTGCGCGATCTTCTTGTTCATTTCTCCGAAGAATCCGTCTACCAATTCGAGAGCATCCGGATGAGTGGGGAGAATGAGATCTGATAATGGAAATATTGCGGCAATTAGAGATCATAGATTTTAGATTTTTTATCCGAAGAAAGAAAGAGAGACTGTCTTGAAATTTTAAAACTCGATAAACCTATCGTGAAACGTAAACGAAAATATTCGCAATGCACAATTCTGTCGAACACGAGGAATTGGAATGAAATATATGTTTCAAGTAGCTGTAATCTATTCGGGATCACAATATAGAGTAATTCTTGCATCACAAATCGGTGAAAAAATGAAAACCGTACCCTTGATGACCTGGATGAGCTCGTGGATGTTGTCCTTGTACGCCTTGGCGACCTCTACGAATCTCTCAGACGCCGGCTTGTCAAGGTCCACATCGAACCTGCAAATGAAATTTTTTTAGCGAGTGATTTCTTATTTTTTCATTGTTTAATTTTAATTTTATGATTGTTTATGAGCGTACGCGTGGGCAAGCGTTTGGGAGCGCTCCCTCTTATAACAGGGTTCAGCGGAGCTACGCTTCCCCTTGAGCATGACAGAATCCAGTCCATCGGGTTCCGGATATCCATTTTCCCTTCTCACCATGGCACAGCATCAGCATTCTTCGGATCGTACAGATTCGTTCCGTGATCGAGAATGCAATCGTCACTGTAGGGAGCGGGCAGGTCAACGTGCTTCTGAATGAACGAAACTTTAGCTGAATTATTTCTTGTGGTCCCAATAGACAGTAGTTTGTGACTTTGTCACTACTTAATTTTGTATACCACTAAATACGGAATGTGCAATTCCAAAGATTCAATTTCGGATGTCAGTCACTCTACTAGATCTCACCGCCAGTAGTGGCGAAGCGAGTAGACAAAGGAAGAAAAGCACTCGGGTCAGCATACCTGTAACAATACGAGCATAAGATGATTATGCATGATGATGCACCCATAACAAAATAACAAGAATACGATACAAAACAGTCTAGCTTGATACGATCGGAGCATTGAAACAATACCAACGAGGTTTCATCATTTCCTGAATCGAGATCTCGAACATTTAATCTAGCAAGATCAAAAAATGGAAGAACGTGACAATAACAAGCCCTAGACTACGATCAGGGCAGAGTGTAACGAGCAATGCTTGAAACAAGCTACGGTACACGATTATTCGAGCAATCCATCGACATCATTGGCCATGAATTTTCCAAAAACAAAACGCGTAGAAGGCGGGGGGGGGGGGGGGGGTTCATCAGAGCCCTTCACCTCCGAAGCAGGGCTGGGAAAAAATTTAACGGATCTCTCATTTCGCAATACTCTCTCGCTGTTTCTAACCGGCGAGAGAGCATTGGGAAATGAGAGATCCGTTAATTTTTTCCCAGCCCTGCTCCGAAGCCAGAATCTTTCTGATCGGAGGTTCCTCAACGATTGCATGAAGAAGCGACTGAGCGCTTGCTTAATCTATGCGGAATATGAAGAGTCTATTATGCTTGTTGTTCACAACGAGTAGGAGATGTGTCGCTAAACCCTGCGCTCCCTCTCTTCATTTCACATTCTATCTCTTCCTGGCTGATCAATGACAGATCACATAGAATGAAGATCCCTTGTATGCCTTCTTCTGACCCTCCCTATGATAATCGAGTGATGTTTCGGAAAAAGAGGGGGAGAAGTGTGCAGCGCCCAATAGCGATAACAGCCAGATCTCATCGATGGCGAGAGTGTGTGTGAAAGTGAGAGAGTGGTTAGAGAGATGTGGTAGATAACAGACAAGACTACACCAGACACCACGTGCTGTGGAGTCGAGCGATGAAGCTTCACTGGTACCGAGTAGTCAATAGGGAAGGGGTGAGGGGATAGGGATTGATCGGTGAGTGCAAAATGTTTCGCCATGTTCTAGTCCCACTGTCTTTGAGTATTTGGTGAAGGCAGAACATACAAAATGTCTTTGGAGAAGCTTCATTTCACCGCGATTTGTCTGACTATCAATCAGGAAAATTCAATGACCCAAGCAAAGCTACTCGTCTAAGCGTCGCGCGGACGCCACCAGCCGTATCATCCACCACCTCTCCCAACCCAATCACCCACACCGGGCAAGGCTGGGACGATCTGGACTGGTGCCTTTAACGAGTCGATACTGCGTCCAAAATCCTTCTTATAGTTTGAAGCTTTGATGAAGATCCTCCGTGTTACTTTTTGAATCATTGAATGTGCAACTAAATTCGGCAATAGAGGAAGCACTTTTTTTAAATCTCGTATTCGTAATCTCCTTCAAGAGGAAATGAAGAGATGTAATGTGAATCGTATTCAAGGCGCTGAATAGCATCGGGGAGTCTCATCAAGTTTCAACAAAGAACAAGAACATGGGCAAGATCTTGTATTTTTGTGTTCTCTTATCAGGCTTGATTACAAATATTATGCAGTATAAGAATGAATACAATGGCACAAATGGAAATAGAACCGAGTCTTTCATCTCATCACTCCTTCTTATCTCCCTACGCTCATTCTCCCCATCAATCGAATGCTTTTCGTCCTCTCAACACGCCGGTTTTCTTCCCTTGATAACCACCGTCACTTTCTACCCTGTATTCTGTTATTCTCTCTTTGACCCATCGTATTATTTCATTAGATTGGCTGGCTGAAATGTAAGCGAGTAGCCACGATGCGACACATCACGATACCCCATTCCACCCGCTTCATTTTTTCCCGTTAATTTGTAGCATATATAGTAGGAGTTTAGAAAAGGTTGTACATCTTTCTTGTCATATCTTTCTCCCTCTGAGTTGATAATCCATCCCAATATCTTCCTACTTCTTCCAGGTATGCAGACCCCAGTGCTGCTTATCCTCTGCGCACTCGCGTCGTCGCCGCTTCTAGCGGTATGTTGTGAGATAAATATCGTATTGTCGTTCATAGATGGTCTTAATCAACCTCCAAAAACGAGAAACGAACTTTTCAAATCTATTGAGTGAAATGACGTCTACTGGAGCATAGTTTGCCTCCAATGTAGTTTCCTCAATGACGATCAAAAGTTCAGAAGCACGTCGACCTTCCCGCTCCCTACAGTGACCACTGTATTCTCGATGATGGAACAAATCTGTACGATCCGAAGAATGCTGATGCTGTCCCATGGTGAGATCAGGCAATGGGGAAAATGATTACATTAATTTCTGACAATGAGTGAAAACATTGCAAATAAAACATGGAGTCAATTTTTATCAGTATTATCCGAAAGAATAGTAGTTTTCACATCTCATTGTGCTTCTGAAACCTATTCAATATTTCTCAGGTGAAATATACAAAAAAGTAAAGTATTGGCGCGACAGCCCTTGCCAATATTAGCTCAACTCGATTAGGTCGTTACGGCTCTATTGCGGGTACGATGTAGCACCACAGTGTTGTCGTTATACGATCGCATGACGTTGGTAGATTTGCTCTTCCCAGGTACGACGTGGACCTCGACAAGCCCCCCAAGGAGCGATGGGTGCAGATCGCCACTGATTACAAGGACAAGATTCATGAGCTCATCGAAACCCTCAAGGGTATGCTCAATCACTGGGGGAATTATTATTATTTTATTTCACCATACGGATGCAGCGCTGATTGATTGATCTCATCTTACTGCGAAGATGAAGCGTATCTGAAACATATCGGATCATTCTGTCTATCCGCTCATTTCACTCAAAACCTCACAATTGTTGATTATGTTTCGAGATCAGTTTAATTTCATAGTCCGCAATCAGAAAACATTGATTTTAAGCAGTTTTTTTCAATAAACAAAGTATGATTTATCTTCCATCTCAGGTCTGATCCTTCCCTCTCATCCTGATGCTCTCTCGCTCATCGATGACTTCTTCGGAGAGATGAATCTGAAGATCGCCCAGCCCTACCAGGACGAAATCTCCGTAAGCACTTCCTGTTATTATTATTATTATTATTATTATTGTTGTTGTTATTGTTTACCAAAAATTGGAACAGTGCCAACTCCCGTTGTCCAAGCAAAATCTTCCATATTTCAGTCAATTGCTGAGGCTACGAACATTCCCGTGGGAGAGATCGTCATGTACAATATCTTCTATGAAATTTTCACCGTCTGCACTTCGGTCATTGCCGTTGATGAGAGAGTGAGTGGGATTTAATCTTTGAAAATTCACTCCAAATTGATCTTTGATCTCTGCAGGGCAAGGTCTGGCACGCTCGCAACCTCGACTTCGGTCTCTTCCTCGGATGGTGAGTGAACGCGCCGATACTCAGCGACGAGAGAGCACGCGAAATCGAGAGAGTTCTCCAAAAAATGGATATTTTCCACAGGGATCCTAAAGTGCACGACTGGATGGTCTCCGCCGTTCTTCGCACGATGGTCGTCAATATCAACTGGTACAGAGATGGTGCGTTAATCTACTGTATTCCACGGACTACCGTTTCCTAACCTACCGTAATCCTCTTCGCAGGCAAAATCCTCTACAAGTCGAACAACTTTGCTGGATTTGTCGGAATTTACAATGGAATGAAGCAGGGAGAATTCACAGTCACTGCCAATGAGAGATTCGTTGAGAAGGACCAGGGAGGTATGTATTGTTATATTTTGACTTAGAAAATGATCAATAACAACAATAATAACAATTAAAATACTAATCAGGTCGCACTGGAATCATGAAGTGGTTGAGCGGAGAGATGGCCGATGCAAAGTGGATGACTTGGCTGACGAGAGAGACAATGGAGAATTGTAATTGTGAGTTGCTCATGGACTCTTCTTACTGTTTTACTCAGAAGGTGGTTCAGTAAAAAAACTGTTCTTAACTGGGTACTTCATAGAAAATTCTTATTATTTTTTCAGCATACGAGGAGGCGAAGGAACATCTGTCTAACACTGAGATGCTCTCACCCGTCTATTACATTCTGTCTGGAACCAAGCCCGATCAGGTATGGTGACTAATCTTGATCGAAAGGAAATTGAGATCAGCCAAGATCAAAGATCATCGTTCTCAGGCTTGCATCATTACTCGTTCATGGGAGCAGGCTGATAGTGTCACTGAGATTACTTCACGAAAGGATCCCTGGTTCATTCTTCAGACCAATTACGACCCCGATGTCGAGGTATACCTTTTTTTGTCTTTCCATTGAATCTTGGAAATATAATGGCAAAGTTCAATTAATGCGCAAAGCGCTTCCTGCAGCTTTTATTTTGAACGATTGTTTGAAAGAAGGTTTTTATGATCAACATGAAAGATCAAAGATCAATTTCAGCCCCTCTACCTCGACGATCGTCAGACTCCTGGAGACAATTGCATGCGCAAACTGGGAAGAAGGAACGTTGGATTCCAGGTGAGTAAAGATCAAAGATCAACTCCGCTCATCATCTATCAATTCCTTCCAGGGAATCTACAACGTGCTGTCGTCTCGCACTAATCTCAACAAGCTCACCACTTACACTGTGCTTATTCAGGTCAGAGATCAAAGATTACTCTCTTACCTTCTCAGGGCCTATATTATTGTTTTGGTCAAAGCAGTACTTCACGTTATCATCGAAGATTATCTGTATGTCTTCTAGTAAGATTGGTGAAACATACTTATGGAAATGAGTCATTGCCAGTTTATTTTCTGAAACTCTTTTCTCGATCATGTTTCACATCCTGCTATTGAAGGAAGTCGATGGCGAACATCGATTTTCACATGGAAGATAGGGAAAATACAAAAATCGAGTTTAAAATATACAGATACTATCCAAAAGCATTTCTCGAAAATGGAACAGTGCTCCAATGAAAAAAGATCCAAGATCAATTTCCAGACCGACACCGGAGCCTTCGAGACTCATCTGCAGTCGTGCCCCGGAGAGTGCTGGCCGTTCTAAGCGATCAGAGATCAAAGATCAATCTACACAGATAATCGCCACTGTCGTTTCCTTGTATAATACAAAATCGATAAACCGCATGTGCACTAATACACGTTGACAAGCACAGTGTCTCATACTGAATAATCTGTGGAAATCACATAGAGTGAGTACGGTAGGAATCGATCAAATCGATCGACTGGCTCGAGGAAGAGGGTAGATCACTGGAACCAGGGACGGAAGGCCACTCTTATCCCTTCCCTTCTCGTCAATAACACGCCTTGTTTTCGTCAAATATTAGGCCTGATTTGCACGTTTTCACTTCGTTTTCGCATTTCCTTGACTCTCGTCTCTCTTGATTGCTAGGATGCTGTGATTCATATTTGTTATTTCCCACGCATTTACCGATTTTATCAACTTTGAACCTCCCATTACCACTTCAACCTTGTCTGAAACACATCCGGCACTCCATTCCGTCCCCTTTAACCTTCGTTTTCCCCTCCTTTTCGCGTTTTCGTCCACGATTTCCATCAAGCTAATCGAAAACATTGTCAGAGATGCCCGCCCGCCCCTCATCGCACCGCCACTCGGAGGAGGTCTTCGAGGAGGACGACGAGTGAGTTGATCTTTCATCTTTGTAGCCTGTAGTCTGATCTTTGATCTTTGTAGTCTGCTGCACTCCGACTCGCTCTCGTCTCCGGTCTTCTCTCCGTCTCTGCAGCAGTCGTCCGACCGTCACAGCAGCAATGGAAGCAGTGGAAAAGGCCGCTACCGTCGTGATTCCGCCAGCAAGGTTGGTGATTTGTGCTATCTAGCCTTAGATCTGCCACTACAATTTCGTCTCTCCTTGTAGATGTAGTTTTGCTCACACTATTTCTATCAAATAACGGTGAGTCTAGAGAAATCCCGTATTGGTTCCAATCGTAAGAGATTATATCAATAGATCGCGCAAAATCGAGAGTCCTTGAAATATCATCTTTTCTCTTGAGCAACACCTCGTGTTCGTGCCCGCTCCGGCACGCGTCGGTTCCCCTCCCTCCTCCCTCTCTTCCTCTCCCACCACTGCTCCTGCACGACACAGGTGAGCGGAAATGAATGGGGGTGTGCAGCTTTCATGATAGTAGATGACGCGCCACTGGGTAGGGTTACGGTAGGAGATGGGTGTCGTGGGATACTGTACGATCAAATCAATCTTGCCGAACGCGAAAGGTCACGGTGGATTGTATGACAACTTTATGGATACCGTGTGATTCGGTAGGGCTTTGAATCACGTTTTCGATAAAGAAATGTTCAGACGCAGCGTGCAGCCGCTGCAGCAGTCGCAGCAGAGACGCCCGGAGACGCTTCGACTGCGATCGACGACCAATGAGAATGGTAAGTCTGCCGGATGTTAAAGTTCAAAGATCAACCCCGCCTCCATTTCAGTCTCCTCTGTCTACGCTGGGGCGCCCAAGCAGCTCCTGTCGCTGTGAGTACCATTAGATATTAGAAAATTGATCGTGATGACGTCATCAATCGATCTCATCTTCAGTTCTCCGTCGTTCCATTCGAAGACGCCACCTCGTCGTCGTCTCTCAACGACCGGCACGCACTCGCCCAGTGACAAGGTGAGCAATATTGATTAGATACCGTACCTTGTTTTATGCTGTTGATACCGTATCGAATGCATTAATCAATAAATATCTCTTCAGGAGACACTCGTGCTTCGCCCCTCGCCTCTGCTCGTCAAGCCTACCGATAAGGTGAGTCGTTTTGATTCTACCGTAGCCTCCCAATTAGCTACCGTATTCCTACTGTAGCCAAACCGAAATGTACCGTACTCTTTGCATCGTAGCCTTGTAACGATGGCTACCATAATACTACCGTACTCATTTTTCAGTGGTGCGTGTACTGCTATCAAGTGGTGTGCAGTCTGTACGAGGTGCGTGGTATGGCGCCCCCGAGAGTGGACGAGGGAGGAGAATGGACTGGACACGCTATGATGAAAGGATCGAACTATGAGTGAGTGGGGAGGGGTACAGTAGGGATTAGGATACGGGCTTAGTTCATTACTTCGTATTCTGACCAAGATCTATAGAAACATTCTCTGCTCAACATAAACCCTCACTGAAACTCATTCGAATGCTTTAACTTAATGTTTTGTTTGACAATGAGGGGCGGGGGTACGGTTGATCTTTGATCTTTGATCTCAAAAATCGATATCAGGTGCCATCGTCTGGTGGATCTCTACCGTAACCCGCAGTGTGCGTGAATACGATACCCTCGGAATACCGTACTCGCCACTCGTCAATTTTCACACTGTACATTGATCTCATTTGTATTTTTCACGCATCAACTAATAACTTTGTAATAGTAATGTGCCTAATAAAGTTACTAATTTGTACGTTGTTCGATAATTTATTCTGAACAATAGTTCATACATCTGAAGTGAACTAGACAAGACTAGTAAAGATCAAAGATCACTCGGGAAAAATATTTGTTACGTGAATCACATGAGAAGCTACGCGTAATGGAATATTGAACAAAGAATCAGGAGCAAGGGGAATCAAAATACAAGATGAATTAGAATCAATGCGGTCGTAGTTTCTTTTTCACTGCTTTATTAGGAGACGTTATTGTCCTGAAAGATCACTTTAGAAGAAAGATCAACGATCAATCACTTACATTTGGCCCTCTATCGTGTAGTGTTGTTCACTATCACTGCTGGCTACCATTGCGTTGCCTGACCATCGGACGTCAGTTGCGTCCTGAAGGGAAAGATTACGGTAGATGAATACGGTAGGAATCGATACCTTGTCGGCAGGGTCTAATCGTAGTTCTATGGAGGAAGGAGTGCCAATGTCGACGGCTTCAAATCGGAATTCGTGACGCTGGAAAAATGAATTAAAAAAAAATTATACAGGTCAGAATGAATCTCCTCTATTCCAATTTCATCCATCTGCTATCTCGTAACTCTTAAATAAATTCAAAAAGTTTGCGCTAATTAATCAATAAGGTCGAGCATTTCATTGCCATTTAAGATTGTCTAATATCGCCAGTATCAAATGTATTCGAATCATACCTCTCCCTCCGTCCAACTCGCTCCATGCAGTGGTCGGAAACCAGTGTTCGAGTCACTTCCCGTCACCTGAGATCAGATTTATTTAAGATTCTTGAATGACTTTCTTGAAACGGTAATGACCATCTTGTCTCGTCTCTGTCTCAATGTCTCAAATCGTTATTTCAGTAGGTCATGAAACATAAACTCATTCAATGAACTCACCTGAACGTGAGCAGAAAATGCTTCTGGAGTAACCTCTAGCGTTTCCAGAGCCACCGTGTAGGTTAGACCTAGAACAATTGTCATTTGAAATCTGATCTTTGATCTTTGATCCCTACTCGGTTTGGGTGCTTGATCGGGGTAGACAGCGGGGAATTCGATGATCGCATCGTGCGAGGGCGCCGTTGTTGCCTGAAAATATTTCAATTATTTCCGTTCTCGCCAATTTTATTCGATTTGTGCCGCTATAGTTCAAATTTCGACTAGTGTCCGATTCAAAATGTATTGGAGTTCAAAGACCAAAGAGCAAAGATCAAAGCTCACCGCGGGATAGTGCAGCTGCTCGTTGTTGGCCCGGTTGACGAGTCGCATCTGCAAAGATCAAAGATCATACTTCGATAGCGAAAAAAATTTCCCAATTGCATTTTAGTTTCAAATCATCTACAAGCTGAACACATTGCCAATGCCATGTCTGAATCGCTTTGAAGAATGAGTGAAACATAACTAGTTCGTCCATAGGATAAATTCGAAGTGAGAATCTAACAACTCACGCTGATACTGATTTTTTTGCCCTTTCAATCTCGGTATGTACTCCACAAGAATCTCAAGGCCACAGCCGGGTAAAGCCTTTCCTCACCCTCTTTATGTGCAGTAGTCGATCATCATCGGGAGTGCACCATATTCGCAGTTTGTCCACGTGACCGAGTGAGGGCGCGTGCTTGAGCTGAAAAAAGGCGTAGGGATCAAAGACCAAAGATCAGTCTACGAACCCCAAAGTGCAGAATCCCTGGAGGATCGTCGGGTGTCGTTTCGACGAGAGGCATGTCGAATTCTTGCGAGTCTGCGATGAGAGAGACACGAGGAGGAGAGGGAGATCCCTTCAAATTGCGCATTTTTATACGACGAAAAAATAGAAAGGAGGTGTTTCTGAAATTTCTTGTGACACTTATTCTGAAACTAAATGATCGAACATAAATCGGGGTAAGTTTCAAAAAATAATTATTACTTTGAGTCAAAAGGATTAAAGCATTGACCCCTAGTGTGAGATATCAATCTTTGCTGGATGAGATCAAACTGCAGACTACAAACTAGCTCGATCAAAGATCAAATCCACTCACACTAACGTGCATACTCAACAACCAGTCATCCTCATCCACCGCGTCTTCCTCTTCTCGTTTCTTGCTGCGAGT
Organism: Pristionchus arcanus; assembly: GCA_900490705.1. NCBI lineage: Eukaryota > Metazoa > Nematoda > Chromadorea > Rhabditida > Neodiplogasteridae > Pristionchus > Pristionchus arcanus. Next base: position 39,623 of record LS485411.1, read on the forward strand.
GAGCAGAGGTTTGATCGCTGAAATGATCTTATTTGCATGGTTATTTAGTGCGGATTCGAAAATTATCAGGAAATTATTGCCTACCTAGACCATTTGGAGATTCAATGTTTCGGACATTGAAAAATCACTTAAAAAAGTATCACTCACACTCGAATGCCATCCTCTTGAACTGCCTCCTATCTCTCTTTCGATATTTGACTTCTTCCTTTCCTTCTCCGTTATCTTCTTCATCACCATCCCAATCGTGAACGTGCGATTCAGTAAGAGTGAATCTGAAGGCAGAGATCAAAGATCACTCGATAAAAAATCTAGATTGCTGTATTTCCGAGAAATGACGGTGAGCTATTTTTTTTTAGAATATTGCAGGTTTTCGTTCTGAGTAATGCAGATTACGGTATGGTTACTCACCGCCGGATGCGAAGATACCTTATCATGGCGCTTGGTGGATGTGAATATTTGTAGTTGAGTGTCAATTTTTCTTGCGAAATAGTTCTCATCCAACCAAGTGCCCTTATCATTCTCTGCGGTGTGTTTGCCGCAGTACTTAACCGGAGCAGATTCCTCCTATCTTCATAGTTACTTTTGATATAATATTCGCTTTCATTTAAAATTCAACTGCTCTTCTTTCTCTGATGCCATTTTCATTTTCAGATGGAGGAATACCCACTCATGGATCAAGATCTTAACATGCTGTCGCTAGGTTACTTTTCTCTTCACATTTATTTTGTATAAGTAATGATAATATAAAACGCGATTCAGAAGCTACTGAAGTGGACGAGAGCGAGTTCGTGCGCTTTCAAACTCCCATGTCGTTCGAGCTCCACAATATTGAGCCATTATGTGGGTGAAATTGAGTATCTCTATTGTGAAAAGCTAAATGTTCAAGGCGACGTGAGACGTCACATCATCTGTGAGATCGATGGTGGACGTCGTTTCTACAAACGCCCCTCCGAACAAGGGTAAGATGTTCTCAACGGATTCAAATTTGAATTTTCGCGCCGGCGGGAAATATTCATTCAAATATTTCCTCTGACGCTCCTTATCAGGAGAACAAGATAATACTGCGTCACAGTGTTTACTCGCTTTTAGTTTTCGTTTCTGCTTTCAGAATCAGAATTGACGTCCCCGATCATCTTTACGGTGCTGTCTACGAGTTCCACGTCGTAACTTTCGATCGTTACACCAATGAGCTTGTCGAGCATCTTATGTTCCGTGTTGATTCTACGTGTTAATTAAGGCATTGTTCGCCTATGTTGAACCAATAAATGTTGAGTGAATAAAGGATGATGTACTTGAATTTTGTAGCATAAAAAAAAGTAAGAATACCTGTATGGATCATGCGTTGACTGGCGCACCCAAGAAGAGTTTGCGACCATCTGCAATTGATCGTTATTTACCACAACCTTGTACAAACGAAAAATAACGTACCCCTTCGCCGACTGAGATGTCTGACAGTCCCCTTCTCTCGTAGATACCCTGTAGAACCGAGAGTCCATCGAAGATGTCGCGACCTGGTTTTTTCAATTATTTCTGCTATTTATCCCTCTAATATTCAAACATTGCGCTTTTGTGCCCGCTCTTCTGCCCACTATTGTGTGATATATTTTTGTACTTACAATTAGCTTCAGATTACGTGGGGGAAAATTTGAATTCTTGAATCATACTGCTGATTCTGACCTGTATCCGTAAAATCCGGGAAGATCTTGATGTACACAATCTTTCCGAGGTTCACGCATTCCGCCTTGAAGGAGTAGTCCTGCAAATTGAACTTTGTTTTCTGATCACTGTCCTTCAACCAACCCCCTTCTTGTCATCCTTCCCGGCCACTAGTGGGAATACGCCACTGTCCGAATACTCTCCTACTAGCTGGGCCTGAAAAGATCAAAGATCATCGAGACTACATTCTAGTCTCGACTGACCTCCATCGATCGCGAAGATAGAAGCGACGTGTCGGCAATGCTCACTCGGCCTTCGTAATGGTAATCTAAAAAAGCAGCAAAACATTTGATCTCGGGCGGGCTCGAACCGCCGGCCTTCTGTGTGTTAGACAGATGTGATAACCACTACACCACGAGATCAGGTGAAAGTGGGCTCGTATAGCGAGGATAAGTACTCACTTTGCAAGAAAGAGCCCGTGCCCGAGCGGAATACTGCAAGCTCGCGGAAACTCTGCGGCTTCTTGGTGCGGGTACCAGTAAAGTCGAGCCAGTTTGACACTCTGAGTTTGACAATCAAAGATCAGTCTACAAGCTACAATGATCTCTTACCTAACAGCTAATCTCTCCTCTGTGTCCAGATCACGCATTTCAACATACTCGAGATAGTAGTCTGGAAGAGTTCAGAGTTCAGAGATCAAAGATCAAACTACACAAGTACCTGGCTTTGCTCCGTCTCCATCCACCTCAATGCGCACCTTCAGCAGCTCTCCAATGTTGCCAAAGTCGATCTGGAAATTTAGATAGGTTTCACGCTACTTATTGATTAGCCGAACTGTTCGATGAGCCATTGAAATGGATATTCCTTCGATTAAAAAAAGAATTATAATTTAAAAAAATCACCCACCTGAATAAGCGAAGTCGATGGTACTTTCTGCAGTTGACTCTCGTTGCCGACAGTGCTGATACCGACTCCAGTTGAGCCGAATCTGAGAGGTGAAAGATCAAAGATCAATCAGACTATTGATCTCACGTACCCGATAAAGCGGATATTGGATGTAGTGCCGCCCTCTCCCGTCGGCAGTCCATTGTGCAGGATAAACTCCCAACGGCCTTCTGAAGAGAGATCAAAGATCAAACTACAGTCTCGGTGTGTGAAGTTCAAGGGGAGTTCTATTTACGAGTCAGACCAAGAATCAATTACAATGGAATGGGATGAGTTTCAGCGATGACTTTTGTTTGTCATCATCACGTTTCGTACAATATTTTTTTCCGATTGCCGCTTTACAAATAAATAAGTCTAAGATAATTCGATACTCGAAAATTACATATCGAAAATATAAAATAAACTCACGCGTTGGCGTCAGCTCGCCAGGGATCGAGTTGATGTAATAGAAGGCGGACAAAGGGCATGTACGCACGAGTTTACCATCGACCTTAGAGATAAACCATCAAACTGTCCTTATGACCAAAGTCCAAAGATCAAAGATTAAACCTGTCCGGAGTCGAACCACTTGTTGATGTAGAAGACGAACTGCTTCCCGTCCACAGTATTCTCTGTGATAAGAACGTGATCGACGAAAATGCCGGCACCTGCAATAATGAAATTAAGACAGTTAGGTTCCGCCCCTCTGAAGCGCCGTCCTTTCCTCTTCTGATACTATCTACCACTGATCCCACCTCACTTCCCACTCGGGCGGCAACATCAAATATGAGAAGTGAAGTGGGGGATCAGTGGGAGCACCAGGGATAAAGAGGTTCACATACCGTATCCTTTCGTGTCGTGACCGAGTATGATCTTCTGCAGTGTACCCAGCTGTGGCTGTGTCGTATGGAACGTGTCCAGTTGATTCTGCCGGAACTTGGGTGTCCGCATCTGCAACCACGCGCAATGGGCAGCAAGTGGAGAGGGAGGAGGGTGGTGGTGGTGTGGTCGGTGGTGCCGGGCCGAGTGCGGCTGGAAGAGACGACGTTTCAGAGTGCACACACACGCGCTCATGCACACGCTATACACGACAGAGGGCACACAATAGAGAGGAGGAGGAGCTAGAAAGATCACTGGAGCAGATGGGGCGAGGTTTGGGGATGTGTTTTGTCTTGAAGAATTTTACGCATCAGCGATGACTTTCTCCAGTTTTGAAGTCATCGTTAAAGCTCCTTGACTAATCAGTTCTCGATTGCTCAGCTTGGTGTATCTACCGTACTCTACCATACCTCATTCTCCATCAGCTCAATCTTCTCGCTCATTCGATGCTCTCCAATGATCGTCATGAACATGTCCACTTCCGAATCGGCGCCCCATCTATTGCCCGTCAGGATCGTGATCGAGTACGTCATTTCTGTGAAACGTCGAACTTTCTCACGCAATGTAATTTTGATTATGTTAGGAAACGTCGCTCTGCCACATCACGCAAAACTTACGGCCTGACTCGTTCATGATGGGCTCGGACTGAGTCGAGTGGTTCGGAGAGTCGTCTCGGTCTGAGGGGAATAAAATCAGTTATCAATCTCTGGCAACCGTATTCTGAAATAGAACTACCGTATACCTAATATTTCCTGTTCCGTGGCCGGATCTCCCTCATGGGGTTCCTCGGGAGGAGGCGAATTTGGATTGTGCTCTTCGTCCTTGGGCCAAGGAGTCTTTCGCTGGACTGAAAATATCCGATTCGGTATTGTGTTACTAATAAACCCAGTTTCCAAGATTCAGATTGTCTCTGAATCGATGTGCGACTCAACACGTGGGTGCCAGTGGGAAGGATCCACCCCCTCCTTTTTTCCTCGCGAAATGAAGAGCATTCATCATGACAGCCATAAACATTAGCTCTCCCACTCACATCCGACAGCTTTCCTCGTGAGATATCCCCGAAGGTGAGCTTGAATCACAGTCGCAGCCTCGTGATGGGCGGTCCCGTAGCGCTCCTGGATAATAAGAAATCGTCTCTCTCTTCGCCAATCTGACAGGTAAGAGAGCTCATTTACAGATGATGCCCGTATTTTAAAAGCTTGATAATATTTCTGGCAACCCGTCATCTCCATTCGCCCCATAATATTCAGATTTTCCTTCTTGTTCTTACGCGTCCTTCCAGGCAAACAAAACAGAAAAAGTCAGATTCATTTGGTGGTAACTGAGAATGAATTTCGGGTATGTTTCACGGTCAGCATAAAAGAGTGTGTTTGTCGCAAATGTAATGCGCCCCACAGATTTTGCATTAAAAAGAAATAAACGAAAAAAACGATAAAAATAAACCAGTCCTCGATTCCTCCGTATCATTCATCTACCGTACCTCATCACTCGATGCAGTTCCGGGCCGCGGCGGTGAGGGCGGCGCGTTGATCGGCCGTGGAGTGTGCGAGATCTCGTACGTGTCGTCACTAGAGTATAGTTTCGATTTGGTTGATCTTTGATCTCTGATCACTCACTGCTCCTCATTGTTGTTCATCTCCTTGTCCTCTTCTTCCTCAGCGATTGGGACGATGCCGGCCTAAAAATTGATTTGAATGATGGAATCGAATGTGTTTCAAAATTTATTTATGAAGTTGGTCACCTTCGATTGCCGTTTCTTCCTCGCCGAGTATTTCAAATGAATAAAAACTACTGCCAAAATTTCTTCGAAGGAACGCGCGGCCCGTTTAGCCCAGTGTTATATCTATTCTATAGAAACGCCCCTTCGAACGCCAAATCAAGATGACTAGAAATCCTCCCTGACCTCATCCTCATCCGTATCCGGTTGTTCGTCCTCAGACGACGATTGGTAACTCTCGTCGTCCGTATCGTCGTCGTGGGCTTCTGAATCAGTACGGTCAATGCTTTATTTCAATTCAGAATGAGTTCCGTGTATGTTTCACTGTCACTGCATACGCCATTGAAAAAGTTCTAACGCAATTAAAAGCTCGTTCCATTCGAAAAAAGATATTCTTTCATGCATCTTCTCACCATGATGGTGATGATGCTCTTCCTCATCTCGCTCATGATGATGCTCCTCATGATTCTCCTCATGCTCGTGATCGACTCCGTTGGGTATCCGCTGAATATGCCATTCAGAAAACCGTCAATTATAACCCGGATCTCATCAATTCTACACAAGTTGAGCGGTCCTTATTCTATTTGCCGGGTCTCACCAATTCCCCATCATCATCCTCCTCATCGCGCACTCGCTCGTCCTCCGTGTCAGGTTGCTCGTCTTCACTAGAGGATTGACCGGATTCCAACTGTAATTTACCAGTTACGGATCATCATTTATATTCGTTGGATCGATTCAAGAAATTAACGATAATAGCAGACGCATTTGATTATTTCCAAACCGTGAAACACATTCGAATTCTTCGAATTAACGTTGTAAACGAGTACGCATTAACTTCTCTTTGTCCAGAATGTTCATGAGGGGGACCCTGGTTCAACCCGTACCTCAGTATTGGCCGTGCCTCCTCTGGGTGGAATCACGAGATCATCATCATCATCCAGTATCAGATCCTCCTCTTTCTTCTCATGCTCATGATGATGGTGTCGCTCCTCATGCTCCTCCCTACACAAAATGACCATTTTTTTCGAGATCCGCCAAATAGGACTCGGCCCTACCGTATCAAGGCCGCATTTCGTGATTCGGGCGTTAGCGTGACGTCATCGCGTCGGTCGGGATAGTCGCTGCTGTTCTCGTCCTCCTCGATCGGCGGGCCCTGCGTTTGAATTTTATTCGTTCCCGCCTCTCCCCAAAATAAAGAAAAAAGTTGATAATTTCACGTGGGGAATTTCAAATGGTGCAAAAATTGGCGCGAATTCAAACTATTCAAATACCTTGTCTCTGCTGGATGCGGCTGAGGTAGCCTTGCCCGAGTCCGTTTCGTCGCCGCTGCGACGCTGTTGCTGCGTTAGCTTGGGAAGCATGGGCGCTGCAGCAGCTGCAGCAGCAACGGCTGCAGCCGCGACTCCCTTCTTGCCGACTCGGATGGGCTCTGGAATTCTCATTTGGATTCTTATCATCCCCATTAGCGTTCGAAAATCAGCAAATCGTCTCTTCATTTCGCACACTTATCATTGACCATAGAGGCGTGAAATAAAGAGACGTCATTTCATCGAATTATTTTCCATACCACTCTTTTTCCTCTTCATAGGCGCAGCTGCGGTCGTTTTCCTGATAATCTTCTTTACGGAAGTTCGAGGTTTCTCCACGAGATTCTCTGGTTCAGACTTCTGGGAACTCGTTGATGCAGTGAGGGAGGTGGAGGGTACTGAACAGTTGATAATAGTTGATAGATAAGTTTTGAGATATCCGTGCAATTAGTATCTAGTCTATGATCAGTTCACACACACGAAGACGATAAGAATGCTACTAGTGATATATTTGGAGAGAATAATAATGCGGTACTTGTGCAATATTTTATAAAATTAAACTTTGAATTCGCTAGCAAATTTTTCAGCAAGAAAAGAGCTATAAAGACAAACTCACAGGTCGTCCTTTCCGTCGTCTTTCCACTGACTCGAAAACTCTTCGTGAACGTGTTTTGTCTCTGAAGAGAATCGATCGTGGTCAATTGTCTAATCTGTCAATAAAAGCCGGGTAGAGACAGCGGAAATACGATGGGGAATGGAGATAACCTTGTTTCATATAGGGATCAAGAATAGTAGTGTCTTATCTATCGTACCGGATTATTTATGGGCGGAAGGAATCGTCGTCGCTCCTGCATCTTCGGCTTATCGTGACGAGGCACGGCAAGGACCTGGAAAACGTCGACGTCGTTGATGCACCACGAGCACACCACGAGCACACCACTACCGCATACCTCGATTTGATCCATATTCATAATCTCCTCCACATGGTGCAGTCTCTTGCCGTCCATCGTATAGAAGCGATGAATGGCGATCTGAATTTTCTATCAATTAAAAATATTTGGAAAGACAATAAAATAAACTCATAATGCGAAATCTACGCGCTTGTATTCACCTAGTCATTATGCGAACAAATGATGATATTTTCTGAGTATTGCACTCTACGTGAAAAGAAGAACGCTATAATGATTTCCTAGATATCATAACCAATCATAAACTAAGCAACGCGGATCGTATGTTCACGCAATTTCTCCATGTAAATGCGTATGATGCGATCGTATGAATGAATTTTGAATGCGGCAATTCTCATTAATAATCTTACCCCGAGATTTTCCGATACTTCCGTCAGCAATTTCTCCATAGACGGCATCTTTGAAGGGTTGATCACGGCACGGTATCGTTTGCTCGTACCATTGCGGATGAAGAATATCTGAAAAAAAATGTTGGTTTGATGGTAAGCAGGAGGATTTAGCTTTTCATAACTGAATCTCTCTAAAGTATAGTGCAAATAGGCTAGAATTTTACCTGTTTCGATGGCTTATAAATCCCATCGATCCCGAGCGAGCGAGACATGCGCAGTTTCGCCTTGAAGCTGGGGGATGCTGGCACCTTTAATTAACAAATTCTCTTTGTTTTGGAGTTTTATAATTGATCTTTGATCTCTTCTCTCACCCAGTAGCTCTGTCCTCCATCCGTTTCTCTTGCCAACTTTGCGTGTGCTTGCTGTCTCGCTTTCGCGAATCGTTCGAGCGCCGACAAATTGATTCCACGCGGAAACTTGGACGAAGTCGCAACGTACCTGCAGTTGCGGGTATTACGTGACTCGATTTTCGTAGAAATGCTTTTACTTCCATGCCACTATACAGCTTCATTTCATTCATACGGATTCACAATTTCCACACAGATTGGATAGGTTTCACGAGTGCGTCAAAAATGGTGGATTTTTCCAATTTGATTTCGATTGTGCTCGTTCTACTACTTTTAAAAAAATCTTTCAACACGACTATTCGGCTAGAGTCTAGTCTTACTTTCCCATGTGTTGCAGTTGATCGAGATCTTCGATGTTTGTCCGGCCCATCGGCGTCGTTAATCTGAAATTAATTAAATTATTAATAATAAATTATTAATCTTAGTATGTTTTCCATTCCATCGAAGTCCCCTTGACGTCACTAGACATCAGCAGTCATACATTCAGTACATGCTGATAAGACTATTCCTCCACTGTTCGCTCTCACCGATGAGAAAACATTGCGTATTAATGAGCTATTTAACGACATTGATGATCTCTTGCTGATAGACTAATGAATACCAAGGGAGCGATGATAAAATCATAGATGGAAAAGGACTCTCGTTTTTGACTGCTCGCGAAAATGGCAGAAGCAAAAATACCACTACAGATGATGAGTAATGTAACCATCGATCACCATTAGGAAAGCACCGATATTATTGAACATTATCGAATTGATTGATGAAAATTATATTATCTCAGGCCGAAAATTAGAAACATCCTCGTTCTTCCAAAAAATACAAACCTTCTGACTCCGAAAGGCATGTACAGTGATGTATTCAGATCGTCCAATAACGAGTCGATAGTACGGTATCTTTTCGTGCTCACCGGCAGTCGAACGCCCTGAGATATTATCGATTTTTCCTTGATATCGTAATTATTGATTGGTGACTCAGAAGCCGTCTAGTCTGTGCATTATACACATCGTAGCTTATTATTTCCCTTCCGAAAAGATCAAGTCATCTATCTCTTCTCTTTCTTACTTCGTCATCACATGTGATCCACTCTCAAAAAGTGGTGGGATAGTGGGAGTGAGAAACGGAGGGTGTGAGAATTTTAAGATAAAGTTCGACATTTTGGTGACGATGTCTCATTCACTATCCAGTCGATTCGGTCACTATCAAATGCTTGGTCAATATTTCTCATAGATTTCATCCAGCTTCCCAGGCTTTTAATTATGTGCTCCGTATTATAATTATTTCTCAAAGCAGTCTCGTGTGCAAATGTAGAGCAATGAGTCGAATCTCTCCATTTTGCCTGCTCTCTTGTAGGTTAGACAGAGTGAGAGAGCACGCGGAATTGAGAGAGTTTCGAGCCATTGCTCACTAGAGACGGTAAATGATCAGCAGTCATGCGATACTAACGAGATAAATTGTGATTGTGATCTGTGATCTGTGATGATAACCAAATATTACAATAATTTCTGATTGCACGGCAGGATAAATGCCAAATTATGGAGAGAAAAGAAGGAGGAAATGCTTAATTTCGAAAAAAAGTGCCACGATCCCTTCATTTCACACAATTACTCGTCCAATGTTGAGAGTTTGTGTAGAATGAAGAGACCACGACCCTAATTTCGAGGCAGACAATACAGGCACTGAGCACAAGTCTACGGTGTTATACTTACTGCCTTGAGTTTGGGAAGTTTGGCCGAAATCTACAAAGGGATTGGTCAGAGTCTACAAGCTAAAAATCTTCTGATTTGTGATGTACTTTTCGTCAAATAAGACGATAGAAAGCAGTATGTTTTGATGAACCTACATCACATTTTGTTCCATGAATTTATGGCTTTTCGCCGGTTAACTATGCCCATGTTATGTCTCTCGTCAAAATCGTAACTAACATCAGTCCCTTCCCAAGCCTCCAGACAAGATATTTTCCCTATGACTCATCAGATCACGAGAAATTCATGAATACAAGTCTCTCAAAAGCGCACGGTCTCTAACAGAGAAGCCTAGGATGAAATGAGATTTCGCGCTTCGAGGAAGTGAGGTCACAAGGAGAAAATAACGATAAAGACCAAAGATCAAAGATCAAATCTGCTCACAGTGAAGTGTTCATCTCCGTCCTTATAGAAGAAAACAGTCTTGGCGCTGAATGGTCGGGAGTACGTTCGTTGTTGGTTGTCGTATGTCCTGTAATCAATAGAGCTTGAAATATGAGAAGCCGTTTCTTCGTTTCGCACACTCTCTCGTGACGAGAGCTTAGGAAAAAGAGTGTGAAATGAAGATACGGCGGCCCATATTTCGAGCCTTAGCAATCAATGGGGATTTGCAGTTGTTATTCGCTCGAAATCTTCGTCAATGAGGCTATATAACGTCATTGATAATCTGCCGTCATGAGAATTTAAGTGCACTGTATACAAGAACAAGGGTATTCATTACCAAATACGTGATTGATCATAAGTTAATCGATAACGAGTGCTTACCGTATCATGCCATTGACAGGATCCGGCACGTTCGGAAGCGCCATTGGACGCTGAAAATATTGAAATATAAAAAAAGTTAAAAAATTAACTTGAAAGAACACTAACAATTGTCAGGTGCAAAAAGTTGCCTAAATTCTTGCCGTCAAGCACTCAATCTCTCCCACTCGCTCGCGAAATGGCGAGGAATGGCGGGAAAATGGGTGCGAAATCGCTATGGAAACGAAGGGTGACAAGAAATGAGAGGAGAAGAGGAGAGATATCAAGCAGGGGATGAATGAAAACGCTGTGAGTGGGAATATCAAGCGAGAGCCGAGCAAATGAGATATTCGACTGGTATTAGCTTTTTCCCGGAAATATCTCAAGTCTGAGAAGGGGGCGATATTGATTAAAATTGAGCTTGTTTTGGATGTTTTAGTTGGCTAGACTAATGCACTAGTATCTCCTTACCTCCTGAAAGAGAGAACTATCATGATGTTGATGTCGAATGAATAGAGGAAAATCGAATAATGATTGTTGCTTGGCTATTATTATGGCCAAGCGGATAAATCTGCCTCTATTAGAAAACAACTACAAAAACGGGAAGTGACGCAAGATTATATCGAGGATTCAATGACTATGCGGAAGCAAAATCTTAGATGTTAGATTTCTTTTCAATCCGACTCATTTCTGCGTACATTCTAACAATGCGGAAATGTAGCTTACTCATTCGTCTATCAACACATCGCATGTTTGGACGTGATTGTAGTCTCGAAAAGAACTGACCTCATATCTCTGTTGTCTGGGCGGAAAACTAAACTAAACCGAAGTGAAACATCTGTCTAGAGATGTCTAAAGTTCGAAAATCGATAAGGAATGGACAGGTGAAATTCCCCCACTCGAAAACACGCGTCAACTGCCCATTATGCTTTGTAGTAGCTCACGATCGTTCAAACAGGCTATACGAAGCAGGGGATTATCATATCAGAGGAAATAGACTATACACTACACCAGTACTTCCTACTCCACTACTTTTAAAGAACAATTTGAAAATCGTAGAGGCCATTAGGACGTTTCGCCCTTGGCCCCTGGATGAAACAAAACGAGGTTTCCCTTCTGCGTTGCGCAGCACAGTAAAAAGCATAGAGAAATTTCTACAAAATCAGCTGAATGGGCGGTCTGGAAGCTGTAAGATGTTTGATTGAATGAACTCGCATCAAGTGGCCACTAATGATCATCAGTTGGAACCGGAACGACATGGAAAGGAAAAGGAAATGAGAGATTCTTCCTGGAGGCAAGGCTACAATGACAAAAACAATAAGCGCACTGCGCATTCCATTCTCCCTTTTGCCTCCGTCTGTTACTATGGAGAGATATGTTGTTGGGAACGTTAAGAATGAGTAGAAAGGAAGGAGGAGAAAAGGGGGAAAGGGGTTGATAAGCAGTTAGAAGAGGTGATATATGACTCAGATTGAGCACCAGAAGGAGGAAATGGTGACTAAGACAACAGGGAGCAAGAAATGATCTATCAGGCACTCAGATCTCGTAAAGAAGCGGCGCAAGGTACTTGTATTTCGTTCGTGACGTCCCAAATCTAAAGTGTGTACTAAATTTGGAATTGGTGAGGAAGTTTCGTGATTTCTCGCAGCGCTTCCAGTGCAATTTCCGGTTTCTCCGCAGGGACTTTATTGGTTAGTGACAATCGGAAAACATAGAACACAAATTATTTATCCCACTGAAAAAAGACCAAAACTTACAAAACCTCCAAGCGAGTACATTGTCGACTCCTTCAGCCGTCTGTGTCCATAGATTCCTGAAATGGTGCGTTTCGAGTGGTATTTGCAACGAAACTTTCACCGAGTCAACCTGAAATTACACCCGTTGTGAGCACTAAATCATTTCCTAGTTCGTGGGGAAAGATTGAGAAAGGAGAAACAGGGAAGAAGGTGGAAAGCAAGCTTTGTAAGTCGTTGTGAATCGAGTGCCTGATGAAACTTGAATGTGAGAAAACGTGATAACGAAAGGGGGAGATGCAAAGGGAAGGGGAGAATTTGTCGGAATAAGGCGAGCAAGGGAAGGAAAACTCGTGAGCCCGCCCCAATCTTGTCAGAAAATTAATCACAACGGCTTCGACGATTGCGCAAGTGGGCGAATAGAGCTTCTTGAGGCGAAAAAGAGTCGGATTGATCTCCTATTTTTGCCTAGACTCTAGTTTCTCCGACCAACAACATTGAAGGAGAACTAGAGAGAACTAGAGGACACCTCAGAGAGGATGTATGTGTGAGGAAATGAGAGAATCCTTGCCATGGAGGGAGGAGCGAGAGGGGTATTCAAGGAATTAGAAGAGGGTAAGAGTCGAGTACTTCAATCTGAGAATAGAGAGGGGAAACTTGAGTAGCAAAAAGAGCTGTCTCAACATTTTGCGAATGCATTTGAGCGGAGAAGTAATGAGAAAGATCTGAGATCGGGACGCTAAGCCAGCTTTGAGATTGGTAGAAAATTACATCACACAGCGACTATAAATCTTAAAGCCTCACAGAAAAGTTAATTGTCAGGACATGTTATTTATTATGCTAGAACATTTGCTCATAGTTACTGCTCAAACCAAGAACTATCGAGTCCTTCGCGTATACGAGGAATGATTCAACACATTGTGTTTGAAACAAGATAAAAAAAGATGAGGACAAAAGAAGATCAGGCTCTGTTCACTGACTGAATCACTAGCTTGTCAGAGACTCAGCTATGCGCACGAAAAAACCCTGATCTATGCATCATCTTCGCTGATAAACATGTTACTCATCTTCAGTCTCATTTTTCGACCAGAGTATTCTATGAACCGAGAAAGTACCGACACAGTTTCGAAATCATTCATTTATGAAGGTCCAGTCTGCATGATGCATCAATAACCAATGTCGATGAGTGGCGAGTTCTCCTTGCGAGATACTCCATATCCTTAAAAAAATCAATGCCGACCTGAGCCTCAGTTCGGTAATCTCGAACGATAGTACTGTAGTTTTTACCCCAGAAAAATTGGAATTAATTTTAATCAAGCGAATTCAACTTCACACCGAACAGCCCAATCTTGAACATTTTCGGGAAATTTTACGTTAATTGATCCAGTAGTTCGGCAGAGTAATAGATCTTGGGATTATCGCATACGTCGAATCGGCGCTTGCGTAAATACATTGTTTCGTCGAGATTCTACTCTATTGGTTCCCACTCAGTGATTAGCGCCTCACTGGAAACGATAGTGATGATAACTAGTGGCTTTGAAATTTTTTCGGAACATGCCCTAAATGGAAGGATTGTAACATGGCATGTAGATAGTTTCGATCACGTATGTGTAGACGCCGCAACCGTGTGAAGATATGAATCCTATGTTTCCTTTGTCCTTTGTATCCTTTATCATCCTTTGTGACTCATTCTTACTCCTTAAAAAAAGTGTAAACTATTCTCAATTTATCTCAATATTCTTCCGTTGTCGTTCCATGGAATCTCACCCTATCACACTGCCGAAATACCACTAGATAGATAGAGAGGGAAGAAATCATCGCTTTCCTCCCTCTTCCTCTCTCGTTTCCCATTCTCTCCTCTGCTGTCAGTCGTTTTTGCCCCTCCGTCAAACGAGAGAGGGCGCATTTATAATGGTTCCCCTTTCGATGCGAGAGCTTCCCCTCGCTCGTCGCGGTTTTATAGCCTTCACCCGCTACATAATAGATTTTTAAAAATCAGAATTTCATTTATGAAATTTGAGAAATTGTACTCAAGGATGTCTTTTTTCCCTTTTATTCTTTAGATTCGCCTAGGGAATACACTGAGCAAATATATTTTTCTCTCAAAACTGTCGAAAAATTTTTCTTTGATGTTCATTGATGCTTCCGCACTTGAAGTGTATTTAAAAAAATTTAATTGTGACATGAGCATCCCGTTACAGATTCAATGTCTCGTTTCAACGCTAACGATCCTAAGTACATCTCGTGCTGTTGTGGAGCCCATGTTGCTGTTCGTTTTCATTCATTTCATTCTTTGCTTACCTACTTCTCAGATCTATAGCAGAATTCCCACAGTAGATTATATATCCTCGACGACGCTCATTCAATAACATAACAATATGACCCGGAAAACATGAAAATATCGACAAAAACATTTCGATGATTCACCTCTGATTTTTCCATGCGGAAATATAATCTAAACAATCATTGACTTCACCAATCAATTTGTCATCAATCTTCGATGTCTCATGCAAACAATAATTACCCTATCTAAATCAAACTTTGTCATTCAGAAACTCGCCCAAGTCTTCATAATTCTCACTCTCGTCTCACACTTCATCGAAATCTTCAAGCTTTCTCCACTCGCCCTCATCGGTATGTTCAAAAATATTCTCAATTATTCTAAAAATGCATCGTGGGATAAATAAAACGCTTATCCTACAATTGAGCACTGAGTGAAGCAATTTGGGCGTCATGACTAGGGCTGTCAGTAGAGCTCTAGAAATGTGCCGCCGTCTCTTCATTCTTCACTCTCTCTCACCGATCAGAGAAGCGAGAGCATGTGTGAAATGAAGAGACGGCGGCTCATTTATCGAGCTCTAGCTGTCAGTATGGAGAATTCTTCTCATAGTTTCTCTCCGGTCACTGTGGCCGGTGATGGAGTATGAAGAGTGAAGAGACGGGCTCATAATTTGACAGCCCAATCACTCATTTTCAGGCCTGCTAATCGCTTGTTTCGGAACCCTCGCAGTCTTCCAGCAAATGCGAACGGCTATCAGGGTTTTCATCGTCCTGGAAGTGAGCAGTCTAAAATTTTTTTTCCGTTTTTAGGAAGATAGTTTTTTAAACAAATTTATTTCGCGCGTCAAATAGGATAACTTTTGCAACAGTTTCAAAATGAATAAAATCAAAATGAAATTATTTTTTAAAATGTATTTTGCATTGCTTTGCAGGTTATCTACATCTTGCTCTATGTTGCCTGCCAAATGGTAAGTTTTCGATGAACCCATTTTATTGATTATTTGGGGGTTATTGCAGATAATCATGGCCGAGACACCTACAGCCAAAGCAGATAGTGAGTGATAGGGTTGATTTATTGCTTGTCATTAATTTGGTTTTATGTGTCAATTAGAGCGCACTTCTCTTCGGAAAAGCATAGGCCAAAGCAGCTGCAATGTTTTCAGGCAACCTCATGGGTCAGACAATTTTCACTATTTTCCTCGCCATCGCGTGCAATTTCCCGTTCCTTATCGTGAGTTTTGCTTATTTTTTTACAACAAATATAAACGTAAAATATGTTCGTATCGATTGACTACAACATCATGAAAACGTGCACCGAAAAATTGGTGATTTACCAGAACATTCTTTTTATGAACATATTTCCAGACATACTACAACCTGTCCGAGTTCATCGCCGATCGTGAGGCGGCCGAACGGCTTCCCGTCCAGTTTCAAGTGCTCGTTAAGCCCGTTGCGACCCCTGCAGCACCTGCAGCCCGGCCCGTGCCCCTCCTCCGATCTACAGCAGTGCCCTCCGCCCCTCTAGCTGAGGTTTCCCATGGCGCATCCTCAGGCGATGCCCCTCCTCCCTATGAGGAGAAGGCCTAATCGTAATTACCGTATTTATCACCATACCAGAAACTTAATTATGACAATCTCTTGCCGATTTCTGTATGTATTTGTTCCACTGTTCACTTTCCGTCTGAAAACGAGGCATTTTATGAGCCATTTTTTGCCGTTTATTGTTGTCCATTTTAAATATCACTGTTCTGATAAAACTGACCATCGTTATCTCATCATCAGTTGTCTTTGATTAGGGGAGGGGAGATAGGACTAGAGGCGGTCTCTATTGTATTGATTATATTGACACCCGAGAATGACGCGGCTTTCCCGCTCAATCCAGCGTCTTTTATTGCTTTACCGCTTTACCATAGTTATTATTTTCGAGTTTTGTGATATTTTCCAGGAACGATGGGCGAGTTCAACAAGAATGATCCCAAATACAAGTCGTGTTTTTTCGGCGTTCACGTTGCTGTGAGTTCCTTATTTATTGAGAAAAAAGATGACAATGTAAACTCTATTGGTAGGAAAAATATTGGAAACTATCTAAAATACAGGGTGCGGCAAAAGTATTGTCTCATCGTAATAGTTATTGCTACTTCGCCTGCCATGAACATATAAGCCCCAGCCTTTAGCAAAATATTGCTTAGGTACCGAGCTATACATGGTAGAAATTTTAAATATTATAGTCAATCGGTTGATGCGTAGTATTAGTTTAAAAGATTCGAATAGGGTAGGGTGGGTGTAAACACTCTTGAATAGCAATTTTTTGCAGTGTTATAAGTCCTCGGTGGAGAAAGATAATACAATGATTGAATTTTTCCTAGGAAGACCATACATGAAGCTGAATTATCATGCAAATTGGATGGCCTTGAATTATCTTTCAATCGCAATATGATTTTTGAACGAAAATTTTTAAACGGCGCACACCTACTTTTCTATTAATTCATTGAGTCCCATTGTCGCAGCGACTGAGATAGACAAGTCTTCATATTTTTCCTAGGATATGCAACCATCATAGATATTTATGGTATAGTTTATTCCCTAAAGAAATTTTGTTCCACGTCAGAATAATTTTTGACATTGGCGGGATCCAGCGTTTTTCACAAAAAAAGAATATTCTAAAACTTCTACATAACATTAGCCAACTAATTAAATTAACCGTTGAAAAATCATTAAATTATTGGGTTAACTGTTTTTTTTAAGTTTCGGAGCTATGGCTTCAGTCTTAACATAAAAAAGAGAAAATCGATTTTTGAAGTGGTGGATCTCTCGACCTCGAGTGGTCCAGTATAATAGGCCCAACTAACGCTGTAGGATGAATACTATCGATTTCTCACCGGGATGCGAAAGAAGGGTGATGAGGCTCCATAATCCATATTTGAAATCTTAGGGATACAAACCAGATCAAATATAAAATTGTTTTTCCTTCATGAAAGCACGCGGCGCAAAGTAACATTTTTGGAAATCGAAAATAATTCAGCTTTAGAAAACGGACTTAGTAAACATCAGTTATTGTGCTACGGTAAAGTCTACGTGTACTCTACAATATTTGGGCAAATACGGGTTACATGTCTTTGAGCCGTTCATGAGATATGATTGAATACTTTTGGGACAATACTTTTGCCGCACCCTGTATAGGAGTGCAGGGAATAAGGGGAACTAATCTTGATTATTTCAGAAAGTCGCTCAATTCTTAGCCTTCTTTGCCGTTCTCTGCTGGTTCATCGAAATCGTCTCCTCGAAAAATCTTTTCCATCTGCTCGAAATTCCCGTGGTCGCTCTCGGTGTTTTTGCTGTCTGGAAAGAGAAGAGAATCCCGCTGCTCATTTATATGGGCATCAACGTGAGTTCGCGATTATCTCTCGTCGGCTAGTGAGAGAAGGTGAAACCTTTGTTGCTTTGCATGAGATAGACGTATTTCAGATCACATCCACTATTCTCTTCATGATTTTCTACTTGCGAGAGGCAGCTGACGAGGCGGCGGCCCATCCGGACGATGTTGAATCCAGTAAGACATCTTCTGAACCTATAGTTGATCCCCTTACCGAACTAAGAAATCTACATAGGAAGCCATCTGTTGAGGAGAAATGTAAAAATTAATTGATGATCTTGTTCAGAACAAAAAAGTGAAATAATTTGCAGAATACGCGTATGAAGTTGCGACCTTTTCCTGCGTGATTATCGGAGTTGTCGAGTTCTTTATCTACAGAGTGAGTGTGTCCCATCCACTTTCTAGTAGAGTTCCAAATACGGGTAATCGTCTCTTAATTTCACGTGCTCTCTCATCGGTCAGAGCGACGAGAGTGTGTGTAATAGGAAGAGACGATTACCCGCATGTTGAACTCCACTTCCTAGAGATTTACGTTGATGAACGAGATATGTGGAGAAGTCGATAATGAGAATTTGGTATTCCAGGCCTTCTGGAACTTCGCAAGATATCTCAAGGATCTCGAGACCGCACAGAAATGCGCCCAGTTCGAAAGAGTTCCAGTTCGCCCAGTTCGAAAGAGTTCGAATCATCACTACTCTTTTATCCAATACTTTTCAATTCTCATTTCATACGTTTTCCCATTTATTTATATTATCATACGCACAATGTATTTAATGTTTTTTTTATCCGATAAAGAACTTCGAGTTGGAAATTGATGTAGGTAATCAAAGGGTTGTGGTTAGTGTTATAAAGGTGTGCATTGTTAGATATTTTGAAAATTTCCTGGGATGAAATCACTATTTCGATTCCTGAGATGAAGGGCATTTTTTTTAATCTCTTGGTTTCAAACTCAAGAGATCAGATATGCCCCTCTCTTAATTTTCTTAGAATTAGCCAGCGGGTCCTTATGACATTATCATGACTGGAATAACTCTCACCTAGGCCTCGATCGGATGCCCAATCCAGTTCACACCCTTCCCTTTTCCTCATTCGATAGCTGTAGAAGCATCCGATGTAGACTGGATGCTACCGATCTATCTAGTATCATAAAAGGAGGTAATGCGGAGATAGTTATCACTTCATCCTTCCACATCTCACTTCACTATCTACCTCCTTCCTTTCAACTCATTTTTTCTCGCATGATTGTGTTTTCGATAGATCTAATTTCACTGTAAAGTATTTCATTATTTATAGGAGCTCATATACATGGCGAGACTCAGAAACTGCGACGCTCCCGGTATCAATAAGGTGGCTCATGGCTACATAAAGAAAAATGGAGTAACTCACTACCTCTACTGGATCAAGGATCTTAAGATTTCCAAGAAAGGTAAGGAATAACTCAGCAGTAGATAATGACAATTTGCTTTCTTACAGTAGTCAAGCAATTTCAGCCACGGCTATTCAATAGTGTTTTTTTCAGGAAATGTGAAGGCGAAAGTTGAATGGATGGACAACGATAAGCCGATTTGTTGGATTAAGATCTCCAAGCTTTATGTGAGTTGAAATTATCGAAGAATAGTCCAGCATCCCCAATTTCCTTCAGGTCCTACCACAGCTACAGCATACTGCAATCATTCGCAAGGCATCGTATGACAGTTCATTCTTCGATCGATACAAGACCCTGCGACAATTCGACAAGGCTGACTGGAGTGGTGTGAGACAGTACGTTGCTTTTAATATTATCATTAACCCATCATCTACCAGCCAGCTTTATCGGAGAATTTCACCTAGCTTTGTCGCACCACTGTAAAATCACTTGACGTGGATACACCTTTTCCTTATTTTTTACCATTACTCTTATAATTTCGGAGCTCTCTCTTTTGCTACAGAACTCATCGTCGTTATAATTTCAGATGGATTTATCCCTACATTTTCAAAGTGAAGAGAGAAAGTGCCCAGAATGGATCAACTCGTCTCAATCACTCATCCATCCGGACAAGTCAGCCAAAATGGGAGCGAAAGGTTCAGGATCCGATGGAGGAGGAGAAGGAGGAGATGGAGGAGCCAGAGAAGAGTTCAACTGAGGATTTGGTGACTCGTCGGGAGATTCGTGCGACTTCGGCTCCTCCTTCTTGTGATAACCAAGACGGCGTGATCATACCGTGAGGAGTATCTCGCTTTGATGATCTGTCATCTCTTCCCCTTATTCCCAGTCCCGTTATCATTATTTATTTATTGCATCGTTTCATGATAAAATTCTTAATTAATCATTACGAGTAAATCCACAACAATCATTGCAAACAATACAATATCATCCTCAATCTCAAATTCTTCACTTCATCTTATGAAGTCATTCAACAAATCAATGATCAGTGTCATCGTCGTAAGAAACTTTCTTTACATTCGATATCTGAGAGTAAATTTTTGCATTCCTCAATCCTCTCAACAGTCTCGATAAACATCTGAATATTTTATATCTGATAACTGAATATTTTCTGTACTAGTACGATAAATACACGAGTATGCCTTATCAACCGTAGTATCTGTCTGAGATAGTGCAACAGGCGGTTTCTTTTGCACTTGGTTGCATCATCTTATCAATAGTTATCACTGATTATGGAGAGATGGGACAGTCATTATGTGAATGATACCTTACAAGGGAAGGTTGCGATGTCGATATGAAGTTGCCAAACGAGACCTAGCGGGATCGATAGAGGAAAAAATTCTTAGAACTACTATGCGGTTCAAATTTGCTGAGGGCATCTTGAAATTCCTGGGCTGTTGTAGTTTTTCAAGCATTTCAGGGACATAGCCGCAGAAATTGGTGCTTCCCATACAAAGCCCATACATTCCAAGATGCCCTCAACAAATTTGAACCGCATAGGAGTTTTTAGATTTTTTTCCTCTATCGATCCCGTTAGGTCTCGTTTGGCAACTCCATATCGACATCGCAACCTTTCCTTGTTAGAAGAACCTGGTTGCTCTCGCTCAATTTATTCATTGAATCCTTCTTCAGATCTTTGTTTATATTTCTTCCTTTGAACTCTTCCCTAATAGAAACATTTCAAACATTTTCACACTTTCACACTTTCAAGGAACGATGACTCAATTCGATAAGGCCGATCCCAAGTACAAGTCGTGCTGCTTCGGTGTGCACGTAACGGTCAGTTACCCTGTTATTGAGAAAAAAAAAAGTAGCTGGAGATTGCACAATCTATTGCAACCTCCCGCAGGACTCAAGTGCATTGCTTGCGTTGTGCGGGAAATAACTTTACCATTACCACATATTTTCCTGAACACGATGCAAAATCATATTCATCATTTCAGGAGATGGCTCAATTCCTGATCTTCATTGACGTCCTCTCCTGGTTCATTGATTTCGTCTACGAGAAAAACCTGTACTATCTAATAGATATTCCCATTCTCGCTCTCGGAATTTATGCAGTCTTCAAGCAGAAACGAACCCCGTTGCTCGTCTATATTGGCATCAGTGTAAGAGCGGGGTCATTGCTAGAAGAGTTTCGAGTTCACCGATCATCTCTCGATGAGCTATGAAGGAAGCAATAAGGAACACAGATACATACATACATCTTGAAACACTAGTAGAGGCTGATAGATTATACTACAATTCGGTCCTGTTATCCTGTTTTAGGTAGCATGCACCATTCTTAACATGATCATCCAATTGCGTACGAAAGCTGATAAGGCGGCGGCACATCCGAATGATAAGGCTCACAGTAAGAATCTCATTATAATAGATTCGATTTACAAACTGATATATGGAGATCTCAAGTGGGATAATCAGAAATATCTCAGGATAATCAGAAATTATAATGATCATAATTAGGAATTCAATATCATAATTGCAGAATTCACGTACGAGATTACGCTCTTTATCTGGTTTACTGTTGGTGTTATCCAGTTCTTCATCTGCAAAGTGAGTCTTTATTCCACAGTTTCCAATTTTTGGTCTACGACGTCCTAGAGCATTTCCTTGAGCACTGGATTCTAACTTCGCAGACGTTAAAGACTCAAAAAATATCTATTATTACAGACCTACTGGAACTTGGCCAAATACATCAAGGATCGGGAGACGGGAGAGAAGTGTGTGATTGTCGAAACTGCCTAAACCGAAACTGGAACTACAATTACATGATATCGACTGCCCTTACAAAAGTGGTTAATCATCACGTACCATCTCGTTAATAATTATTTATTGGATAGTTTCATGATAAAATTAGTAATAAAAGATATCGAGCAAAACCACATCAAACATTGCAAACAATACAGAAAAATCTTTAATTATTGCCGTACTTGTCCTTGAGTTCCATCACGGTTGGAATTAATTTAACCGTTTTCTCCAATTCTTCACTTCTTCTTATGCATTCTTTCAGTAAATCAGAATCCAAGTTCATTTCGAGATTCGAGTTCTGCGAAAGATTTCATTTTATTGATATCCCTTCCTTCCTACCAATTGCATCTCCATCACCTCGATGGAAGAATGAAGATTTGATGCTGTTTCAGCAACATTTGCGGCTCTTTTCTACGATGAGAATTTTTTGAGTGATCAACTGTAGGGTCCCTACCTCAATATCCGCTAAAAACTTCGCCTGTGGTCGTTCAATCGTAAATTTCTGCATTTCTCCCACTTCATTGACCATTATGTCGATCAACACCGCTAATTCATCTTTCAGAAGACCAAGTTTCATCTGAAAAACTTTATGGTGAAAACGGAAGAATAGTTATCACTACCGCAACCGCAGATCGTTCGGAATCACTGGCCAATCCATTCTGATGTGCCTGGAGATCCCATTGAATCTCGTTGAACAGACGACGTGAAGGAGTGTACGCGTCACTGGAAACAATGAGTTTCAGATTCACAATATCTAATCGAAATATATGTTTAGTTAGTGACTTTTCAGAACGCAACATTTTAAAAATCTGCATAAAATTTCGAAACTATTGTATCAGGCCCTAGGAATTATACAGAGAAGAGCCAAAACCTGACCGTAGTGCTTCCAGTCTATTAGCCCACTGCGCCTCGACGTACTTTGTCCACAGGCCGAACTGCATTCGTTTGTACAGCTCAGCCATCTGAACTTGTTAAAGTTGATTAATATTCACTCAGTCGATTCATCAAAACCTGCGCTCTAAATCGATTTCTCAATTCCTCATGAGATCGAGCGATTCTCTCACGTTCGCTGCGCAATTTCTCCTCAAATTCCGCACGATCTGCTTCGCGTTCCAGTGCAATTCTATGCAGTTCGGTGTCCCCTGAATTAATATATTTCAATTAAAGTTTTTGTCTGCCGCTTACTCTGCTCTCGAATCGCATTGGACGCTTCATCATAATTTCTCCGTGACTGGTCCCTTTCCTCGTCCATTACACGCTGTTTCTCATCCCATCTGCACAATTTCATCGAAATGAAGCAAAGATTGAATTGATCACCTTCTCTTCTCCTCCCTTCTCTCCCTCTCCCGCTTTTCCCTCTCCTCGTCATCTTTCATTTTTATCGCTTCCATCTCCCTTCGTCTCTCCTCCCGATCGGCAAGGATTCGAGCTTCTGTGAAATGGATCAGTGTTTTCCTGAGATTCGCTTTATTCATTTATTTCGAAAAAGTTAGTAAAAATGCACGTATTCTCAGAATGTAGCAACTGTTTCAAAATTAATGACAGTTCAAGAAAGTTCAAGAAAGTTCTTGATGGTCGTGAATTTGAAAGAAATTTTTGCACAAAGTCACGATTTGATCAAACTTCTCACCCTCATCTCGCTTTCTCTTCTCTGCCTCACAAGTGGCTCCTTCTACCATCTCATTCATGCGTCTCTCGTGCTGTAATATTCAAATAATAATGAGATCAAGAGATGGGGACAAAGTACGCCAATCTAATCGACCGATCTATCTCACTTTCACAAACAAATATACGGTTTGCACAAGAGTGGGCGATGCAAACAACTGACTGCGTTGATCAGTGGTCCGACCTTTGAATCACTTTTTTTCCGATTTCAAGACATGCCTTTGTTCATTACTTCCTCTCTTCCGCTTCTTCTTCATACTCATAAAAAGGTATGGCTTCCACATGGCAAACCTCCGTTCGTCTCTCCTCTTCCTCTCTCTTCCTCTTCCCTTCATTACTGCGTGTCGATTCGAGAATCTCCCTCATTTGCTGTTCGTGCCTGTATCACAGTAAATCTATCTCGCCTTTCAAGCTCAAGCTGTTCTAATAGCGTGTGTAACCTCAATAAGTAAAGGCCAAATGAGTTATGGTTGGCACAAAGCTTTTTCTAGAAATATCCATTCCGAGAGAGTGCACTCACTCTAATTGCATTGCTCGCAGCTCCTCTTCCACTCTCTGTCTCTCCATTTTGTAATCTCGTTGACCATCTTGGGTAGGGCGAGGAGCAGGAGCCTGGATTAGACCAAATTTTTCTGAATACCAAGATATGTCGTGCAGAACCTGGCACATTATTGCATGAGATGGAGAATAATTTCGAAATCAATGAATCTCACCTCGGGTTGTGCAGGGGTAAACATGTTTAGCAATCGACGAAGAGCCATCGGGAGGAGTTGATTTCTTGAAAATCTGAAAGAAATGCAAAAATGGAATGTGCAAGCGAAAAAGTCGCGTTGAACCGCTCGAAATCAACTGAACAAGAACAACGTTTTGCAAGCAAGATGAGATCGATTCGAAAGGAGAAAGAGTGAGAAAGTGATAACACAATGACTAAACACTTCACATCCAGATCAATCTTTAAGGATCTGGAGAGGCAGATATCACCATCTCCAGTATTATTTCACCTATCTAGCAATAATCGTAACGGGTACTTAGATAAAAAAAGAGCGATTCAAAGCGCCCTTCACAGTGCATGCTCAATATCATGCGAGAAAGAACCATCGATAATTTCGAAATTTGTTTTGAAAGAAGGGTAAACACGTGACTTTCCTACCATTGAGGAAGGATCCGATGAATAATGTATCTGCAATTGAGTAATGATTCCTTTCCTTTCTCTGTTCTGTCATGCATCCAGAAGAAATGATAAATGAGAGTCACTGCTTGATTGCTGCATTCCATTCTTGAATGGGTAGTTCCCGAGATTATGAGAAACATCGAAATAAATAAATATATTTTTCTCCGTGCCTTGTCCAAATTCCAAGTCATTGCGTCGTCATCAAATTTCGCTTCGATCTAATTACGAGCCCCTCATTTCACGCCTCTCACTGTTTCTCCTTTGAGGATCTTTCTCACATGACATTCCGTATTTCGAAAGCAGGAGAATTCTACATTATTCCAAGAATCCAACAGTTGACAAATGACGACCCTCTGCTGACCTACGTCAGAAGTTGCATTTGCGTCATAATTTGGTTTATAATCCTTGCGAAACATAGACTGAAAGTGCTCCACAAATAACCTTCTTCTCCCTTCTGACTGCATGAGTCATCGTTTCTCTCCGCATTCATCTTCTCTTATCCAATCCCCCTCCCTCCCCTCCTCCCTTCCTTCCTTCCTTCCTTCTTCCCAGACTCGCTCTTTCGTTCTCCTTTCTTTTCCCTCGTTCCACCCTCTCTTTCTGACTGGGAGATTCTGTCATTTCGAAAAGAAATGGCGATGAGTAAACATGTGAAACGTCGAGGCAGTCTAGGCACACGTAATGTGTATTTTCTTCTATTTTCCATTTTGATGGAAACCCTCTACCAAAGGGATGGGGAATTGCCTTTCGATACTATGCGCTTCAGCCCTTTTCTCTTCCACTTCTTTAGCTGTCTCTCGCTGTCGATCTTCCGTTTCACATTATCTTTTCACAATCAGTTCTCAAAATTTCCGGTGAATTGAATGAAAAGGGAGCATACATCAGTTGCACGTTTACGTTATTCGTTTGTCCACTCGCGTTTCCCAATCTACAACTATAATTATTCATACCCTATTTCAGTGCAATGGTTTTCAATCCGAACGATCCCAAGTACAAATCGTGCTGCTGCGGCTGTCATGTTACCGTGAGTTTCATTGAGTATCGAGGGTTCTTCAATAAAACGATTTTTTGAATGGCTTCGATAGGCTATTTTTCGATGCTTCTAATTCTGTAATTAATGATCAACATTCCAGATCTGTGCCCGAGTGCTAATGGTAATTTACATCGTCTGCTTTGCCCTCAATACCCTCAAGGCATTGGTAAGCCATTTCAATGATTATTGAATCTATTCCGTGAAAACCAGAGCGAATATTAGAAGATCATGAACTGAAATATTTCGTTTGCTTGTTAGGATGTTACTTGCGGAAAACTCTAAACACTTTGCGTTTCGGAATCGGATGAGCTAATCGCGAATCTAAACCTCTGTTTTTGAAGGGAAATCCGGGCGGAATCTCAATGATTTCTTTAATCATACCGATAATTGGTCTTGCCGTCGGTTCCGTCGGAGTCTTCAATGAGAAGCGCACTCCTCTGCTCGTTTTCATTATCCTGCAGGTATGCTTATAAGAAATATTTTAAATTCATTACTTAATTTATTTTTTTATATTTAAACACTTTGCAGATTATCGGCACCGTTATCTCCATTATCGCCGTGCCGGTGAGAAATTTTTTTATTTGTGAAATCTAATCGGCTCGCTCTCCCTCTCTTTTCGCATGTTCTCTCGCAGATAAGAAAGACGAGAGAGCATGCAAATTGAGGAGAGGAAACGTGCCGAATTGACAACACTAGTGTCCCACGACCCATTGGGCCGAAACACACCGTGTTTCTTCAGAAAGTGTCTTTTTTTACCTTTTTCTTTTCTCCGTACCTTTTTTTCGTTCTTTTTAATGATTCAAAGGAATTTAATAATTGAAAAATTTCAGATTATTCTGGCGAGTCCGGAATTCAACTCCCGGGAAATGAGAGGTGAGGCGTTTTCGAAGATTAATTGATGTCAAAGAAATTCATCTCTGCTTCGTAAAGGAGGTTTGAAGGAAAGATTTGGCCTTGAATACACATTGGTCTAGCAGTAATCTCCCTCAGGACGCAAGAGCCTTGATTAAAGAAGGCGTCCCACGAACCGCGCGGGCAAGTATGCAAAGTGAGGGATGATAGGGAGCGCTCTCCTCATTTCACACGCTCTCTCGCTCGTTGCCTGCGTTTCAGGATCACTTGGAACGCAGCCAACTGCTCATATCTCAGTTCAAACGAAAATTGAAAAGATGGGAGTTTCGAAAGTGTTATCGGGTAACCACGACCCATCATCTCACATCGAGAACTCAGTTAGCCAGATATTCGTGGGACGCCTCCTTTAACGGGATGACTTTTCCCTTTTTACGGCTCTTTTTCAGACGTGAAAGTGCCCGTAGGAATCATCATCGTCGCGTGCATTGCCGTTACTCAATTCTTCTTCATCAAGGTAGTTGTTTTTTATTCTTTGTGATGTATTCACGACTCACCTCTCGAACAATGTAAAAAAGGGGTACAAAGTATTAGAATAATTTCAGTTTTCATGGGAGTTCCAATTTCCTCATTCCAGTAGAAAAAATGCCTCTAGAGAACACATTTAAACCCGAAAAAGCGGAAAGAAAAGGAAAGAGATGCGTTTTCGCCATACTTTCGAAAAAGTTCTCCGTTCTTTCGCTCCCAAGAGATTAGGGGAGAGTGATGTGAAACTTCTACCTCAAACTGCGTTGGGTAGACGAAGAAGAGTTCCGGGCAAAAAATACAATTTGTATGATGTACCACTTCTTGTTCGGAATGACTAGAGCCCATTCGCCTGATGACAAGCCAAATTAATCTTCTCAATTTCAGGCCTTCTACAATCTGTCCGAGTATCTGAAGGACCGCGATGAGGAACAGCAACTGCCCGTCCACTATGAACATAATTAACATGGTGTCACGGAAGTTTCATGTAATTTCACGGAAACATTCATTCGATCTCTCGTTTTCTCCTGCTATCTCGCCGCATTCTCATAGGTGCTGATCCCTGAATTTCTGTAAATGTGCTTCATTGTATCGTATATTTGTCCAGACATTCTAATTGGCTATTTACATGAATAAATTAGTTGTAATGTATCAGATTTCGATGGCTTTGCACTGAATCACAAATAATTCGAGAATGATATTGATCAGAGAGTTCTTCTAATGATCTCACCAGAGTCATTCATTACTTTAGATGAGAAAGCAAAAGAAGGGCGAATTTTTTCGACGATGTCGACCTCAATCAGTGCGCCATCTCCTATTTTAGGACGGATGACGTGAGTGTGACTCATCTCTTCCTTATTGCACTACTTTTGTCTCACATGCGCCAATTCCTTCTCTCGTTCTGTCCCCCCTTCGAATTCTCTCGGACCTTCGCAGTCTTTGCCCTCTTGAGGAAGAGAAAAGGATATTCTATCCTAGGCAGCATTTTTATATCAGCCTCAGAAATGCCGATGTTTAACTCAAATGCTCCACAGTACCACACTTGCTGCTGCGGTGCGCACATCACTGTGAGTGTTTTTTTCTCTTTGTTTCTTCATGCTCATTTGCGATGAACGGAGAGGATTGAAAAGTATGCAATATTGAGAACCTTCTCATTGTCAGTAGGGATGACTTTGAAAGATGCTCTCTCTCACAGATCAGAGAAGGTAGAGAACACGCAAAATGAAAAAAAGACTCTTATTTCCAAGTCTTTACAGAAACTCTCGCGAGTCCTCATCGTCATCACACTCGTCTTCTATCTGCCAAACCTCTACTTTCTCAATAATCACGGCATCGCCGGCCTTCTAATAGCTGTACTTGGCATGTGTGCTGTATTTCAGGTACTTTATCAATTATTTTTACATTTTTAATTGACGTTATAGCATTAAGTTGCATTGACAAAAGTGGCTTTGGCATGAGAATTATAAAGATATCCCTTCTATTTCAGGAGCACCGAGCTGCATTGCTAATGTACATCGGAATGATGGTGAGTACAGCGAAATTAAATTCAAGATTTAACAAATCATAATATTTCCAGATCGTTCACGCAATTCTCGTTATTGGCTTGGTAAGCACTTTTCATTGTGCTTGCGAATTCATCTTTTTCAGATAAACTTATTAGATGATCCGTTCAGCAGCAAGCGCGAAAGTGAGAAATTTGGAGTTAAAAAAAGTGAGAAAATTGAAAAATTTCGAATGTTTCAGAAATCTTTGTACCGTTAATTATTTCTGCCTACATTATCGCTGTTCTTATTCTTATTCCGATACTCAAAGTAAGAGTTCGCATTATTCAAACCAGAACAGCCCCTCTATTCAGACCTACTGGAAGCTCGCTCAATTCATCAAAGATCGTGAGACCGCTCAACTGCTCCCGGTCCACTACAAATAAGTCCTACTCAGTTTACTGAAGAAAAAGATAATAAAGTGCTATAATCAAACACAAACATTTAGAAATATTCCTTACAATACACAGTGTTTGGCAGAAATAATCAAAAGAAAACGGAAAACCTGCAGTTCAAGTTCATCGAATTAAAATAATGCAAGATTGAACAAAACACTCCTTTCTTGATTTGTTCATCCTATGAGTCATCCAGTTGACTTCTCCTACTAAGACTGCCCATATTTCTTCTCTTATTTCTTCCCATTCGTTCATCTCTCAGCAACGGTCAGGTCTTTCTGCTTAGTCTCTTGGAAGAAGAGGCCTGAGGATTTTTTCTATTCAGTAGATTCAATCTTTCTCGATATATATTCATGTGTATCGCTATCTTACTGTAGGAAGATGGCAAAACGTCTAAAGTTCGAAGCCCGTCATACGAAATACTATTCAACGGGTGGTTTCTTGCCAGGATATCATGTCAGGGTAGGTGTTTCACCGTATTCTTTTGGGGGGGGGTTGCAAAACACAACAATAATCATTGCAACTAGGTTTGACCGTTCGGGATGACGGAATCTATCCGAAAATCACGTAATCTCCGTCTCATTTCGGGATAATACACAATGGTTATTACGTATCGATGCGATTCTTTCTTTCTCTCTCCATCCGTAGAATGGGGTCAATTCGCATCGATACGGAATGACAATTGTTCGACTATCGTTCCGGAATGAGAGAGCAAAACTCGTTCCTAATACCGAAACCATTTATTCTTCCTCCCAGACGGTCGCTCGCTGTACAATGATTCTATACGTCCTCTGCTTTCTCTTGATCCTATGCTACCAAATGCACCAAGGGATTTATTACTTGGTTTGATTGACTATTATTTTCTCAATCGATGATTCAATATCTATTACAACTAGGGGAATCTCGATATTTCCTGTCCACAAAATCGAGCAGTTATATTGGATTAGCGAAAGAGAGGTGACTAATCCAATCAGTGAGAGTCGAATTCATTCTTCATTCTTCACTCGCAAAGCGACCGCGAGCGGCCTTCGGCCGCTCGTCTAATATATATAGGGGAATCTCGATATTTTTGGAAGACATTTTCTGGCGGAATAAATTGGATTAGTGAGAGTCGAATTCATTCTTCATTCTTCACTCGCAAAGCGACCGCGAGCGGCCTTCGGCCGCTCGTCTATTACAACTAGGGGAATCTCGATATTTTTGGAAGACAGAATCGAGCAGTTAAATTGGATTAGCGAGAGAGTGAAGAAATGAGGAGAGTAGCGAGGGAGATACGAATACTAGCGAGGGAGATACGAATACTAGCGAGGGAGATACGAATACTAGCGAGGGAGATACGAATACTAGCGAGGGAGATACGAATACTAGCGAGGGAGATACGAATACTAGCGAGGGAGATACGAATACTAGCGAGGGAGATACGAATACTAGCGAGGGAGATACGAATACTAGCGAGGGAGATACGAATACTAGCGAGGGAGATACGAATACTAGCGAGGGAGATACGAATACTAGCGAGGGAGATACGAATACTAGCGAGGGAGATACGAATACTAGCGAGGGAGATACGAATACTAGCGAGGGAGATACGAATACTAGCGAGGGAGATACGAATACTAGCGAGGGAGATACGAATACTAGCGAGGGAGATACGAATACTAGCGAGGGAGATACGAATACTAGCGAGGGAGATACGAATACTAGCGAGGGAGATACGAATACTAGCGAGGGAGATACGAATACTAGCGAGGGAGATACGAATACTAGCGAGGGAGATACGAATACTAGCGAGGGAGATACGAATACTAGCGAGGGAGATACGAATACTAGCGAGGGAGATACGAATACTAGCGAGGGAGATACGAATACTAGCGAGGGAGATACGAATACTAGCGAGGGAGATACGAATACTAGCGAGGGAGATACGAATACTAGCGAGGGAGATACGAATACTAGCGAGGGAGATACGAATACTAGCGAGGGAGATACGAATACTAGCGAGGGAGATACGAATACTAGCGAGGGAGATACGAATACTAGCGAGGGAGATACGAATACTAGCGAGGGAGATACGAATACTAGCGAGGGAGATACGAATACTAGCGAGGGAGATACGAATACTAGCGAGGGAGATACGAATACTAGCGAGGGAGATACGAATACTAGCGAGGGAGATACGAATACTAGCGAGGGAGATACGAATACTAGCGAGGGAGATACGAATACTAGCGAGGGAGATACGAATACTAGCGAGGGAGATACGAATACTAGCGAGGGAGATACGAATACTAGCGAGGGAGATACGAATACTAGCGAGGGAGATACGAATACTAGCGAGGGAGATACGAATACTAGCGAGGGAGATACGAATACTAGCGAGGGAGATACGAATACTAGCGAGGGAGATACGAATACTAGCGAGGGAGATACGAATACTAGCGAGGGAGATACGAATACTAGCGAGGGAGATACGAATACTAGCGAGGGAGATACGAATACTAGCGAGGGAGATACGAATACTAGCGAGGGAGATACGAATACTAGCGAGGGAGATACGAATACTAGCGAGGGAGATACGAATACTAGCGAGGGAGATACGAATACTAGCGAGGGAGATACGAATACTAGCGAGGGAGATACGAATACTAGCGAGGGAGATACGAATACTAGCGAGGGAGATACGAATACTAGCGAGGGAGATACGAATACTAGCGAGGGAGATACGAATACTAGCGAGGGAGATACGAATACTAGCGAGGGAGATACGAATACTAGCGAGGGAGATACGAATACTAGCGAGGGAGATACGAATACTAGCGAGGGAGATACGAATACTAGCGAGGGAGATACGAATACTAGCGAGGGAGATACGAATACTAGCGAGGGAGATACGAATACTAGCGAGGGAGATACGAATACTAGCGAGGGAGATACGAATACTAGCGAGGGAGATACGAATACTAGCGAGGGAGATACGAATACTAGCGAGGGAGATATGGTAACTAATTAGGGAGATACGGTAGCTAGCGAGGGACACAGCATTCTGCACCGTCAGAAAAGGGTTGTAATCGAACTGCAAACTTGAAATATGAAATGTTTCTGAAACGTATCTCGATTCTCATTCTCATTTGTTGAAACCCGGATATGTTTCAGAAACAGTTCTTATTCTGATAATGATTTGCAGTTCGATTACGATGTGGCGGGAAATTCAAATCTTAATCCAAACCCTTTTCTGGAGAGAATAAAGGAGATCAGAATGCTGTGGGGAGATACAGTAGCTAGCGAGGGGGATACGGTAGCTAGCGAGGGAGATACGAATACTAGCGAGGGAGATTCGGATACTTGAGAGGGTGATGTAGATACTAGAACAGGGAGTGAGGGAGAAGAGAAGGGTTAGATTTCACTTAATAAATTCGCATTTCCGCGTGGCAACCGTGTCGCAGCGCGACACTGCCACCCGCAGGGTCTAGCCTCCGAAGGAGGCTAGTTCGATAACAACTATTCCAGCTAGCTGGAATTCCCCTCACCTGCATCGGTGTGTATGGTGTATTCAAAGAAGCACGCATTCCAATTATCATCTATGCAACAGTTCATGTTGCTTTCGGATCCATGATTTGGATTGCTCTTTGTTTGGTGAGGGAAATCTACATGGCCCTGTTTCATTCATATATTTTCCAGTATGGAGCTGCTACATATTCACACTATTTTCCCGAATTGGAAGGTTGTTGTTTTTATGATTGCTAATCCCCACTTTGTCTCTCTACGATTTCAATTCTCTACGATTTCAATCCATGAAATGTAGTAATGAAGTCAAATTTAACAACATTTTTATAATTAAAATTCCCCCCGCCTTCGGAGGGGAATAATTGGCTGGAACGGTTCACCGCTGCGCAGTTCGCTCCTCACTATACAATTCGAAAACGCGTGTGACATGTTGAGACGTCTTTACAGTTTCGAGACTGTTTTTTTCGCAATAGTGGACAAACACAGCACATGTACAGGGAGACATCTCTCTCTTATTAAGGAGTAATGATAATTATTTTACATTTCGAAATTTCAGGGTTCACACTACCGTTGGCAATTCCCTTTTGCACCATCTATGCAGTGTCCCAGTATCAGGATTATCAGGTAAGGTTTCAGTTCTCATCTCATCCCAACTTGTTTTTTTTTCAGTCCTTCTGGAGTCTGATCAAATTCATCGACGACCGCGCGGAATTTAATCGAAAACTACACCAAGAATGATCTGACTTCTGCCTTATCTGTCTACCCTACGATAAGAAGGATATTACTCTCTATTATACACAACACAACAAATTGTGCTCTTAGTCATACTTTCAATGCTGTGATACTACAATGAAATCCTTTTCTCGGTTTTATTTTATGGCTTTGCAATGATATTGCTCTCTCCTTCGCTTGTAAGCCAGATTGAGAGAGAGTGTATGCACAAAGTATGGTCACAGTTAATTTTCAACGGCTGAATTTCAGTTAGGCGTGACTACTTCCTATTTGAGAATTTGTTTCTTGACCAAAATCAAGTAAAATCAACCTGTGCTTACGCATCTCTCAAATTCTCCAAGTAAATAGCGAAAATGTTCATTGCATAACTAAAATGCTCTGCGAGAATGATAACATCACATTGTTTATTATGTTTTGGTGAGCATATCATCAGAATACGTTGGGTCGGTGTATCATTGGAATACGTGTCTCCAATTCTTCTTCTAACGCCCTTCTCTGCCGAGACGCTTGACGCGATTATTCTGAAATGAAAAGCAAATTAGGGATGATATTGTTCAGCCATATTTATCTTTGGATTCACAATCCATTAGAAAAAATTGAATGTGTTGCAGGGATGGTTTCCATACCGGGGCCTTTCCAGCGAATGCAGCTGCGGCAATGACTGCGATGAGAAGAAGGATGGAGAAGATCTTCATTGTTGCTTGAGATAGAAGGCTGATCGAACATTTTCTCTGCCCCGTTATATACCCTGTGTGCAACTATCGTATACGATGCTTCTCTTGCCGTATCTCGTGTCCGATTGGACGATAGATAATGCAACATCGAGAGACCAGAAGGATGCTCGAATAAATATCGCATGGTGTGGAACCGCGCGTGATCGAATATTCAATGGAACTTCCTAGACGAAATAGCAGGTGAATCAATGAGAGTCCAGAGTAGTCACAGAAACACAAAATTGAATAGGAAGTAGTTACACCAAGCTGAAATTGGGCCGTTGATGTTTAACCGTAAACATACTTTGTGCATACGCTATCTCGAGCTGCCGTACAAGCTAGAGATTGAATCAAATGGAGAGAGCAAGGCCAACAAACAATCCGTGCACATGGTAACAACACTGGGAGTAGGGGCGTATCAGATTTTACCGCATTCGATCCCTTGCCTGTTTCAGCCGATAGGTTGCAGAATACATTGGCATACCTAAAATGCAAAAGTAAAAAGGGGGGGAGTAAAATGAAAGTATCATATCAGTATTTGATGCCCCGAGCAGCGTTCTATGCCGAAATGTGGTGAGCTTTCTGCACAACTCTCGCGATAGGCCAGCCCCAAACCAGCTCCATAAACTAAGAGCCGTTAAAGAACGCCCCGTTGTCTCTTGGACACATGATTGCATGTGCATTGCAAAACGGAAAAAGGCGTCAAAATGAACTTGAGTTTTGAGCACAGATACCAGGCAAATGAAAATAATTTGTTTTTCAGGTATTCGAGAGTTTAATGATGTGGTCAACTGAGCTGCAACAGCGTATTTCATGTCTTGTTTATAATAAGGAGTTGCGATACTCCAAGAGAAGTAGCGTTACTTTCGTATGACTCAACCAGCCTTCCTACCAAGACTGCCAATATGTCTCTTCTTATTTCTTCCAATTCGCTCATCTCTCAGCAACGGTCAGTCCCTTTCCTCTCTTTCGCTTGGCAGAAGAGACGAAGAAGTCTATGGATTTCTTCTCTATTCAGTAGACCCGATATATCTCGATTAGAGTGTCGAAAACAAATGAATTTCGAATTTCGATTAGTCGAAATTGAATTATTTTCGACTAGTCGAAATGAATCGACTAGTCGAAAATAACTTGTTTTCGACTAGTCGAAATCAATTCGACTAGTCGAAATTAACTCATTCTTCCTAATCCATTGGTCGAAAACCGGTTCAATTCGCAAAAGTGGAGAGAAATGGAGCGAAACTCAATTGAAGTCTACCACTCAACGAGTCGGCCATGGCGAGGAATGAGGGATTCGAATAGTCGATTCCTTTATTTCGACTAGTCGAATTACATTTCGACTAGTCGAAAATAACTTGTTTTCGACTAGTCGAAATTCGAATTGACTGTTGTTATTCGACTAGTCGAATTGAAACTATTCGACTAGTCGTTTGTTTTCGACACTCTAATCTCGATTTTTTCGGTATTTTCTACTATGCGATTATTTTTCAGGTAAAATGCCGGAACCTAGAAAGTTCGCAGCTCGTCATACCAAATACTATTCAACTGGCGGTCTCATGCCAGGATATCACTTCAGGGTATGTATTGTTCAAAGTCCTGATTAGAGTGGACAAATGAAGAGGTCAGAGAACGCGGCGTGGCGAGGAATGAGAGGAAGAGTGAGGGGGGAGCGATCAACTCTTGCGCAAGAGTTGAATTGAGAGTGGAGACTTCGATAACTTGGCGTCGATATATCGGGTCAATCGACTTGATCTTTGAATATTTCCGATAACGTGACGTGCTAGATCAGCTTATCATTGTTTTGGGCTAGAATCAATCTGATTGGGAGATATTTCAAGGCCATTGTCTGCCAAAATGAGGTCTAAGGAGCACTAAAAAAAATGGTTTGTGGAGATCAATCAGTCCAATCTCTTAGCTTTCAACTTGATAAATGCATGAATACTGCTCTGAAAGTAACTCTTTGCAAAAGGGTAGATGGAAGATCTACGATATGCAAAATGGCTCTAAACACTATTAGGTAGTTATTATGCAAATGCCAAACCAATCGATTAAAAATCCCGACGTAAAACTATCGAAAACGCCCCATTCCCACATCTACTCTTGCGCAAGAGTTCGAACTCTTGCGCAAGAGTTAATCCCTTCCCTCTCACTCTTCCTCTCATTCTCATTCCTCGCTGCGCCGAGCGGCAGAGTCTTCCTTTAGCTCTTCATCTGTCCACTCTAGTCCTGATCGGAAATAGAGTTGGCTTGTCGAGAATTGGTGTCTCAATTTCGCATACTCTCTCGCAGATCTGAGAAGCGAGAGATCGTGCAGAATGATGAGAGTAATTTCTCGACAAGCCAACCCTAGGCGGAAAGGGAATGGCTGAAATCCGTAACTGTTCCTTCAGACGGTCGCTCGCTGTTCAGTACTCGCCAATACACTCTGTTTCATTGTCAGTCTACTCTACGAAATGCACGGAGGAGATTATACTAGGGTTTGATATTCCTTCTTATTCGATAAAATCGTCTCTTTGGATTAGAGCTCGAAAAATGACATCGCCGTCTCTTCATTTTGCACTCTCTCTCGCCCGCTCGGTAGACGAGAAATGTGAAATGAAGAGACAACGCTATCATTTCTCGAGCTCTACTTGGTATCATGCTATTCCAGCTGGCCGGTATTCCCGTCGCTTCACTTGGTTTGTACGGAATCTTCCGAGAGGCACGCATCCCAATCATACTCTACATGATTTCTCAAGTAAGTTCTTTTCCAAGCGAAATGTTTCGATTGACAATACAGATGATTTTAACAATAGCCTGTTTCAGTTCATCTTCACCATTTCATGGATTACCCTTTGCCTGGTTAGGTTCATACACTTTCGATCATGCCTAATTACTTACTTTTTTCAGCATGCTGCTGTAACGAAAATGGACGTTTTCCCCGAAATGGAAGGTTACTCATCGAATTTATTTATCATCTTCAACTTCGCTTGCTTGTTGTCATCAAATGTGCAGTAGTGCATTTAGTCACTAAGGAACAAATTTAACGGAGCAATTTAAAATTTTTGAATTTATCCTGCGATTTCAGGAGTCTCATTGCCGTTGGCGTTCGTTTTCTGCATCGCCTTCACAGTTTTCCAGTATTTCGATTACTTGGTGAGCTTTCAGTTCTGATTTATCGTTGGAAAAATATTTGCCTTAAAAAATGTTTCGTATTCTGTTGCATTTCTCGTACCTTGGACGAATAAAGATGCGATTACCGTATTCTGAACACTTATTTCATTATCACACAATATCGTTCTCACATTCAGGCCTTCCGTAATCTCATCAAATTCATCGACGACCGCACTGCTTTCAATCGCAAACTTCACAATGATTAATTCATCGTTCGAGGAGACGATGATAAATACTATTTTATCCATTAAATCCGTTAAATTCAATCAACCCGCTTGAAATAAAGCATTGTCATGTTTTCTTTGACCAAAATGAAACAACAGATGCGATGACCTGGAACGGGCTGAATCTGTCTGACAGTCATTTCCCTTCTTTCCTTCCCTCGTTCGCAACATGCACTTCTTTCTCTGTTTCTCTCACTCGTTTCGTTTCTCTCTTGTGGCGATTCGTCTCTCACTCAACCTTTTTTTTTGTCAGAAAAGTGTGTGTGAGAGAGAGGAGAGAGTGACAGAGTTCGCAACATCGATGCAATGTGCTTTAGCTGTGATTCGTATCTTGTTAGTTCTTCAATTCAATATTTTTAAACATCCAGATTCTCTAGTTTTATTTTTGAATATTTCGTGTGCGTTTCAATCACCAAAATATCCATTCAGAGATGGTTCCATTCAATAGAAACGACCCCAAATACCGTTCATTCTTCTATGGACTTCACGTCACTGTCAGTTTGCAATTGTTTTCATTACATAACTTTACAGAAACTTCCCTAGTACTTTACAAGAAAATAATAATCCTTGTTCTCAGACGTTGGCTCGCATTCTCATGATAATTCCAATCGTTACTAACATTCCAATCTTATTGAAGGCAAGTTCATTTTCAATTATTGTTTTTTTTGTGCATCATATTCCGGAAATGACATATTATCATCATCATCATAGGTAGTTAATGTATTCCGAGGTTCATGTTTATTTCAGTATTGCTATTTCGCACCGACACCCTCGCTGTATGATCTCATCGTACTCGCTCAAACTGCGATCGGTGCTTATGGAGTATTCGCAGAGGCGCGAACGCCTATCTTCGTCTACCTTGCCACTTGCGTGAGAACAGATTCATTTTTTTGTAATATCCATTCAATTATATATTTTAGATGATCGCTACAGTACTTGTAATGATTACTGCGATGGCAAGTTGATTCGTGCTTCATTTTTTCTTAATTTGTGTGATTGAACGAATTATTTAATCGATGCAAAATTACAGATCGGCGCAGCTGACGATGCCTTTCAAAATGAGGAATCCGGAAGTTTGTATCGGGTTGGTGCGAAAGTTCCTGCGGGTTTTTACATTCTGGCATAATGGATTGTATCCGCCTTCTATTTATTCTAAATGGCTTCATCTTTTTAATATAATATGAGTATCTGAATACTCTTTCCAGCGCCCACTAGGCTAAGGCAAAATAAGCTGAAAGCCACACACAGTGTTGTGCCAAAGTTGACGTAGTACGTAAAAATACACTCATTATTAGAGGCCTGTGTTCAACGGAGAGTGATGATTGGCCTGTAACTCTTTCACCACAGAAAAGCACAATCACTAAGCATAACTTTAAACATGAAACAGTAAGTAAACTACAAAAGACTAAGTAGACATAGGTATCCAATCTCGAAAATGTCAGATTTCAAAATCATCGAATTCAGTTTATGTCGATTTGTGCCCGTTTTACTTGACTCAGCATTCTCTATCAGTATGCCATTTTAAGCTCGTACTTTATTTATCTTACCATAATATTTTGAGAATTATTCGTTCTTCTATTTATGAGTAAGAATTTTTCGAAAGTTTGGTTCGAGATCGGACGGTCAAAAAGTAGGTGTTCAGAATCCTGCTGTTCTATACCGCTCTTGGAAGTCCAATCTACCGTGACTATTCGAACCGCCTATCCTTGCCCTATCACTGATTTATCGGGCAGATTTTATAGAAAGACTTCCTTGATGCAGTAGCCGGCTGATCCAGTCACTAAAGTTTGACGTAATTGCCAATGCCCGCAATCTCACTGACATAAAAATTAATTTCTCCGCCGCAATTCGATCTTGTGCTAATGCAACTGTACTGATGTATGGCACAGACATCCAGCTTTTTATACTGTGGTAGATGTTATGATACGCAAAGCCATCGAGGGTAGAATTGCAAAATAAAAACCCGCAGGAACTTTCGCACCAACCTAATAATTTGAAACGCATTCCAAAGAGAATCAATTATTTTTTCGAATATAATAATTTTTAAAAAATCGAAAAAAAATAATTGAAAATGTATCTTCAGACATGCTTCTCCCGATGATTGCGAGTGTGCTCTGTTCTCTATTTTCATCTGTTCAATTCTTCACGTTGAAGGTTTGTACAATTCTTTGAAACATTGATAATCGAGCTGTTTTTAAGATATTTTGAGAATTGAAACTATTAGATAACTTTGCTTTGCATGAGATGATAGAGACGATGCGAATTATCCTCGACGATTTTCAGCCATTCTGGAATCTCGCTGAATACATCAAGGACCGTGATACGGCAGGACTAGCTGTAGTGCGCAACAGAAGACAACAATGATGAAAATGATCTACTTTCCCAATCAAAAATCTCCGTTTTTGTCTGTTGAATTGAAAATGCACGATAAGTGGCTTTCTCTTGATGTATTTGCTTTAAAGCAATTCAGGTTTGATCAATGCGAAACAATTTCATCTATCGAGTCGTTTTCAGGAATGTAAATCGGCTTTCAAAGTATATTATTGTTTCTATGCAACTATGGTTGATGTAGTCAAAAATGAAGTGTTTTTCATATTAAAGAGCTTTCTTTTCTAAGAATTTTGAAAAAAAACCGCATATTTTTGCGATTTTTTAAAAGGCAGATATGATTTTTTAAAGTTTCAAGGTACTGTAGCTCCTGCCTCCGTGGTGTGTCTGTTGTTTCCTAATGCCACTTTCTAAACGCTAAGAACAGCGTAATTTTTAATGAAAATTGTTATTTTTTTGTCAGTTGACAGTCAAAATCAGGTCAGCTTTCCGATTTTATACTCAGAACAGTTAATTTTTAAAAAAATTTGGGAAAAGACAGAAAATCTTGGGTGGCGAGAGCGACAGTAACCCTCAATACACCATAAATCATAACTGCCTTCAAAAAAAATTTTTTTTTTCAAAATTCTTAGAATTTTGAGCTCTATCTTGTCAAAAAATCGCTAGTGAGAATAAGATAAAAAAATATTTGGCTGCAGACTCTCTTTAAGAGATTTCTACCTGTAATAAACGTCTTTCTTTCATGAGTTAAACGAGGCAAGATTCAAGGAAAAACAAATGAGATTTATTCAAACGTCTTGACTTATTCTTGAATCAACCTTTGATTCCTCACGATCTTCGATGAATTCGACCATTGTCTAGAACATCTGAGAAAATAAACCTTCTTCTTCTGGTCCAATGCACTCTTCAAAATAATTTTCAATTGTTTTTTCACAATACTAGTCGTACATTATCACGATCCCTAATGGTTTCGTGCAGAACGGTGCTTCGCACTAACTTGCGAAGAGCTCTCTCTTTCTGTTTCTCTGCCCAGCCCTTCCTTTCTCCATCGGTGTTATTTTGATCTCGAAACTATGTCCTCCCTCTAGCCATTTGGACTCATTTTATAGTCAATGAGGTGGTCAGTTTGAAGAGATTGTGTAATGGATTGAATACGATCGCGAAAAGGGACAAAAGCAACTGGTGGAAGGACGAATCTTGATCTTGAACAAATCTTGGCAGCGAGTCAAAGAGGGAAATAGAGAAGGAGAGAGAAGAGAAGAGAGCATCGCACTTCGAGGGCAGACAGAGAAAGAGAGAGAGAGAGCAATACACACTACTCGCACTATTTCATTAGTGTGACCTTCCTGGGTCTATTCCACCTCTCGAGCAGCCACAGACTTTACCTTTTCTAGTTCCACCTTTAGAACAAAGATTCGGCTCTTGATCAATGGATGAATCATCATTTAGTGTTTCTATTCTTATTATTTCCCTTTCTTTCTTTCTTTCTTTCTTTCTACTATAGCACGCACGCAAGTATGTTCGCTAGTGAGTTTGCGCGCGTTTCTATCGTTGATTTCCGTTTTCAACTCGCAAGTACGATACAAATACTCAACATGTTGATCAACCAATAGTTATTTGACATACAAATTTGCTCTCACCTTATCTGGTCCTATCATTTTCCTTTTTATCAAGGTGCGACTACGACGATCAATTTCAAGGAAACACACGAAGTTTTCATGGACGAGCCGGGAAGTTCTCATCAATGTGTCATATGCAGTGCCCCGGTTAACTCGACCCGGTTTGGACTGGACGCTTGCAGGTAGACTAATTTTTATTTTTCATATTTTTTCGAATTTCTTAAATAAATAAAAATGTCTGCAGGGCATGCGCATCATTCTTCAAGCGCGCCAAGATAAGCGGCCAAAAGTATACGTGCCGGCAAGGAAATAAGCAGTGTCCGACTGGCAAAGGTTGGTTGTTTTCATTTAACTTGTAATTCAATATAACCAAATTTCAGATGAGAAATACACTTGTCGAGGTTGTCGCTTTGAAAAGTGCGTTGAAATGGGAATGGAATGGGACGGGCCGATGAGAATACGAAAGAAAAGGACTATTCCCATCTTGAAAAGGATCAAAATGCAATCGAAGTAAGCTTCATGCATTTTCCGCATCAAATAATGCTTGATTAGAGCATTAATCGATCGACGAGTGGAAAAGGAAAGGAATATTATAAAACAGCATGGGCGGCATCAAAAGCTGTTACATCCAACAGAGGCTAGTTGCA
Organism: Pristionchus arcanus; assembly: GCA_900490705.1. Taxonomy (NCBI): domain Eukaryota; kingdom Metazoa; phylum Nematoda; class Chromadorea; order Rhabditida; family Neodiplogasteridae; genus Pristionchus; species Pristionchus arcanus. The sequence continues at coordinate 81,949 of LS485411.1, forward strand.
AATAATTTCATTTTGCAACTACTATTTCCAGGACGTCTATTATATTCATCAGGAAACATATATGGAAATTTATGAGATATTTCTGGAGGAATCTTACGAATTTTTCATAAACGTTTATCCTGAATTTTCCAAGCTGGCTGAAAAGGAAAGGGTGGGTTCAGTGAATAATCTCTTTTCGCATAACATTTTAGTTCTGAGCTTATTCATTTCTGGAATTATGTTTTTTTCAGGATTTAATTTTCAAAGATTACATTGTAAAGATGAAAATGGTCGAAGATTTGAAACGAGCATGTCAATTATGGGGAGGAGTAAACAAATAGTGAGAAAAATAAGTATTTAATTTAACAAGCAAAGTGTTAAAGTCAGATGTACTCTGTGATAACGTGCGTTGATGTTGGTAAGCTTCATTTTATGGAAAGTGAAGATACGGAAGGCAAGAACTTCACAAATAGGTGAGCAGAATCTAAGAAAAATATATAACAACGATATTATATCACTCGCAGTTACACTCAAAAATACGCTGAGGAATTCGATCAAATATACCGGCCGATTTTCAAAAGTGTACTCTCACGGAACAAGAATATTATGCTCTGATGACATTAGTTATGTATGAATTAGGTGAGAATCATTATATTTAGAGATTTTTGAATAATATTTATTTTCATTCCTTTCCTCTCAGATATCTCACCAGTCGATCTATCGGAGGAAGCGGAATCAATTCTAGAAATGTATAGAAATGAAGCACTTCACGATCTTCAGTCTCATTACAAAAAGGAGCTTGGGTTGAGAGATTTTTCGACGAAACTCGGAAATTTGATGACTGCAAGCCACGCAATTCAGGTGTGATCAATGCGAAAAAAAAACAGATTCAATCAATAATTTTCCAGGAAGCTAAATCGGCCTTCAAAGTATTTTATAGTTTCTATTCAACTATAGTTGATGTGTGCAGAACGGAAAACATGCTAAAAGACTTCTACCTGTGATCTGCCAGTGTCATCGCAAATGATTGTATTTATCACGATAAAAAATGCACTTCTGTAACTATTCCCCTTTTTCAAATAAGGTCTGATCAATGTGAGATTTATTCGGGACTGTGAATGTATCGGAAGGAAATGTGTTACTTGAATACCTTTGTCCATGACTGCTCGTGTTTTATTGCTGCCAGCTGCCATGAGATAATTCTGCATAACACGGATTTCCTGTAAGAGTGTAGGAAAATGTGCTCTCTTTTCCACTAGGAAAAAACTTGAAGTCTCCGATTTCCATGAAAGTTGGTTGGTGGGTACCCTTAGGGGTCAGGAGGAGGTCCATCTACTTGGTTTGGTCAATTATCGATTTTATCGATTTTTTGGTAGTAAAAATTTAAATGATCATAACTAGCTTCATTTTCATCGCACAGCGATCTAAAATATACCACTGAATTGCTCTTGGAATTCCTTACAAAAAAGTCGAAGTCGCACAATGCGAAAAAACTTGATCTTCCGCCTCAAAAATCGATAAAACCGATTTATTGACCATAAAACTAAGTTTTTCTCGAAAATGAGCCGAAAACACAATGAATTTTATTTTTGCAATCGATTCTACGGACCCATTTTAGGATGCCCCTTTATTTCGTTTTTCATATCTCTGGCCCCCGGAACCCGAATTAGTACAGTGAATCCGGACATAGCCGATTTTTTCTGGAAAACACACTTTGCGTCATAACTCGCTTGAAAGTGATCCAATCAAAAATTTGCAGTAAACCTTTCCTTTTTGTCTCCGCGAGAGCTACATTTTTAGTCTAAGTTATTTTTTTGATTGGATCACTTTCAAGCGAGTTATGACGCAAAGTGTGTTTTCCAGAAAAAATCGGCTATGTCCGGATTCACTGTACTAATTCGGGTTCCGGGGGCCAGAGATATGAAAAACGAAATAAAGGGGCATCCTAAAATGGGTCCGTAGAATCGATTGCAAAAATAAAATTCATTGTGTTTTCGGCTCATTTTCGAGAAAAACTTAGTTTTATGGTCAACAAATCGGTTTTATCGATTTTTGAGGCGGAAGATCAAGTTTTTTCGCATTGTGCGACTTCGACTTTTTTGTAAGGAATTCCAAGAGCAATTCAGTGGTATATTTTAGATCGCTGTGCGATGAAAATGAAGCTAGTTATGATCATTTAAAGTTTTACTACCAAAAAATCGATAAAATCGATAATTGACCAAACTAAGTAGATAGACCTCCTCCTGGCCCCTAAGGGTACCCACCAACCAACTTTCATGGAAATCGGAGACTTCAAGTTTTTTCCTAGTGGACGGCATTCATACACTCTTACAGGAAACCCGTGATAAATAATTTAAAGAGTGCCAATCACACCGTTCAGGTTATTTCAGTTGTAAAATAACGACCAGTCTTTCATTTTCAGGAATGCAAGTCGAAATTCAAAAACTTCTGTCGTTTTTACACTACTGTCTTTGACGTATTCGCATTGGACAATTTGTTACGGAAGTTTTATTTCGAATGACTGCACAACAATCATTTAATAATGTATCATATTAATGTAAATACTGAATCATAAAGAAATTTAATTAACGTTAGAAGGTCAGGTCAGGCAATACAGGGACAATGAGAAAAAATAATTTATATTGCGATTAGTTCAAACATCTTCACTTCTATATGAATTAAGCTTAGATTCCTCACGGTCCTGTATGAATTCGACCAGTGTCCAGAACGTCTGAGAAAATGAACATTCTTCTTCGGGCCTAATGCACTCCTCGGGAAAGTTCTCTGGGGAATGGACAGCGGGAAAGGGAAGATTCAGGAGGGGGGAATGGAACTGGGCCGAATTTTTGAAAAACTGACCAGTAAGAAGAAAACTTCGATTATTGCTGCTATAAGATAGTAGAATAGAGCGAATGAAATCGCAGTGTCTAGAATGAAACTGTGTAACAAATTTGACAATTCCACCGCTCATAGCCATACCTGTGTTAGATATCGATTTTACGGCATGCTGCAAACATTTTTTTATCTTTATATTCTAATAATATCGCCTTACCAGTCCATCGATAATCGTAACAAACCCGTGAGTGATCTGAAAATTTTGAATCTAGTACGGAAATGACAAAACCCACACTCACACTGAGTATGATGTAGAGAATGATCGCATTTCGTGCCTCCATGAATATTGAATACGTTCCAAGGATCGCAATAGCGAATCCAGCGAGTTCGACAAAAGATCGGTCATGAAGACTATGAATAGAAGTGACTAGCGAGATTAGGATGAATACACGGGCAAGTTTCTGCAATATAACCTCGGATATTTTTTATAATAATTGGAAAGACCTACGGTGACGTGAGCGCCGCAGCAGCAAATGAGGTACTTGGGATCATCTCCGTCGAAGGGAACCATAGTCTTGCCCGTTAGGAAAGCCCCAACCAAAATAGAAGAGGAATAGAAGTGTTTCAAGGCACTCTATCCATCTACTCTCTCTCTCTCTTTTCTGGATAACGAACTTTATCTTGAAAGGAACCTTGAACAGAGCGGGAGATAGAAATACTGGTGATGTTAAATATTATTTCTTTCCGAAGTTGAGGAAGTAGATTCAGAACTTTTATACTAGATTGTGCAAGACAAAATTAATTACATTCTTATGACGAACTTATTATGGAATAACTCTCAGCAGGATTTAATAGTGCTGTCGTATCTGCCGTGGATATTGCTCATTCGCTTCGTAGTGTAATGGAAGACGCTGTGAATTCTCACGGTCCTTGATGAATTCAGCCAGGTTGCAGAAGGGCTGAATATACAGTCCTGGCCCTTTCCTCCCTGAACACAGACCGCCCCGGACGGTCCCGGACGGTCCCTCGCGGTCCCTGGTCATTTGTGACTCGAGTAGAGCGAAATTTGATATGAACTCGGTAGCATTGTAAAGCTCTTGTGTTATACTATCGATCTATGTTTTCAGAATTTTTAATCATTCATTCAATTATGAGTAATTTAAACGAAAAGCGACGACAGTTTTGCTTAAATGTGTGAAAAATAGGTTATCCGGATTACGGTAAGTACAATCTTTCAAACTTTTTTCGATTTTTACTCTTTTCTACAAAAGTGGAGACACTTTTCGTTCAATTTGCTCATAATTTAATGAATGATTAAATTTTCTGAAAACATAGATCGATAGTATAATACAAGAGCTTTACAATGCTACCGAGTTCATATCAAATTTCGCTCTTCTCGAGTCACAAATGACCAGGGACCGCGAGGGACCGTCCCGGACCGTCCGGGACGGTCTGTGTTCAGGGAGGAAAGGGCCAGGACTGTAGGAAGTTTATTCTCAATTTTTAGGAAGGTTATTACTGTTGTCTCGGCTGTTCCGAACGATTAGCCCTTCAGAATACCAATTTTAATTTACCACTAATATTAGCTAGGGTTGGCTTGTCGAGAAATGGCTCCAAGCACGATCTCTCGCTTCTCGAATCATTGAGAAAGTATGCGAAATGAAGAAACCATTTCTCGATTAGCCAACCCTACAAATACTTACCACAATGCAGGGTATGATGACAGAAAGAGTAAGGATTAGAAAGATTACGGCTGTTATAAAAACCCTTCCTCCTAAAATGAGCTTTTCAAACGTCTCTGAGAAATTAATCCTCATACCTTCATTGATATTCTCAGGATCATTCACTAAGTCGTACTGAAATCTTTTTTTTACTAAATGCGTTCAGAGGCCGTTTATGAAAGAATCGGGCAAATCCGGAGGGTTTTGGCACAGCTCAAAAATTTCAAATCTCTGAAACTTTGTGATTCGGGGTTCTAGAAGGTGCTCATGACGATGGGCATACGCATTTTTAATTTTGTGCCTTCGTTGGCTCCAGACGACGTCACGTCGAAAACTATATTTCTTGAATTTCACTGTCCTGGATAATGCTAAAATTAAGTGATTATGTTTTCCGGGGTATAATTTCATGCTGATGAAGCCTATCTACTTCATTTTTCATAAAACTTTAAAAAAAGTTTTGTAAAAATGAACTTCTCGCGGAGTAAATAGCCAGAGGGGAGACTATGATAGATCGAACCGGAATTGCACAAGGATTCCAAAAAGGTATTTCACTTTTCATAAGAACGTGCCAATATGGTTTTATGCAAAATATAGCGTACCTTCTTGTAAGTAAATTATGGTCTCTTTCCACTTGTTTACGGCCCTTGATCTAACTTGAGCCTCCCTTCCCATTGATCGGACGTCTCTTCCCAGACGGCCTCTTCCTCCTCTCCCCTTCCCATGTTTGTGCTCTCTTCCTTTCCTCTTATCTCTCGCCGTAGGGACGAACCGTAATGGGATGAGGGAAGCGATCAATGGAAAGGAGAGACTCAAGGTAGATCAAGGGCCGTAAACAAGTGGAAAGAGACCATAATTTACTTACAAGAAGGTACGCTATATTTTGCATAAAACCATATCGGCACGTTCTTATGAAAAGTGAAATACCTTTTTGGAAGATTTGTGCAATTCCGGTTCGATCTATCATAGTCTCCCCTCTGGCTATTTACTCCGCGAGAAGTTCATTTTTACAAAACTTATTTTTAAGTTTTATGAAAAATGAAGTAGATAGGCTTCATCAGCATGAAATTATACCCCGGAAAACATAATCACTTAATTTTAGCATTATCCAGGACAGTGAAATTCAAGAAATATAGTTTTCGACGTGACGTCGTCTGGAGCCAACGAAGGCACAAAATTAAAAACGCGTATGCCCATCGTCATCAGCACTTTCTAGAACCCCGAATAACAAAGTTTCAGAGATTTGAAATTTTTGAGCTGTGCCAAGACTTGTCCGACTCTCTCGCAAACACCCTCTTAAATTATCCTCACCAGTTCCTGAATTATGGCGATTCCGACGAAAATGATCTAAAAAGAGCACAATCTCTACATTTTGATTCTAAAAAAAATGGCACTCACATCTATCATAATGAAAACAATAAGCGCTCTTCTATTCTCTTTGAATACAGCAATCGCTCCAAGAATGGAAATCGGAATTCCGATCACATTGAGAAAACTCGGATAGAAGATGATGAGAATATTTGAGACTAGACCAATGACGGTGAGTACGCGGGCCACTTTCTGTGAATTTAGTTGTTACTTATATTTTTAGTATTGTATAAGTACTTATAATATTTGAATGAGATATAGAACAAAAACCACTATGATTACTATTATGGTTGTCAGGAAGATTCCGTCTCTTCATTTTACGCATTCTCTCCACTAACCGTCGAGAGGACAATAGGAACGCGGAGACGGATTGACAACCCTAATTACAATTGTGATGCGTTGAGTATAGGCTTGAACTGACTTACCGTAACATGCGCTCCACAGCAGCACGAGTTGTACTTGGGATCGTAGTGGTTGAACGGCGCCATCGGTTGGAACTTCTTACTGCGATCCGAGAGCAAACCGGAGTGTTTTAAGTGCCAGAATCCGCCCCGTTCTTTATATCCGACTTCTTAAGGGAACGACCAAAAAAGGTTTCGCAGTGAAACAGAAAAGTGCGAGTGATTTATGCCCGAGAGATTCGAGAACGGAAGGGAAGAACGATGGAAAGGGCGACGTCTCAAGGGGGTCTTAGAGTCTTCAATGATATCATACAATGACTCAGACGAATACTTTATGAAGAACTTCCACAAAATACAGATATATTTACACAACAATGAGCATCATTCAGCACCCTGATTCCAAAAATTTTGGTTTTCTAGAATACATTCACTTCTGTGTACAATGGGAGATGCGAAGTCTCGCGATCCTTGATGAATTGTGCGAGCCTCCAGTAAGTCTGAACCAAGGGAAATCCTGGTGTGAACGATACAATTGCTTACTATTAGGAACGAGATCAAGATTACGAGTGGAATGATGTAAATGGAATACAGCCAAGGCCCAACGGCATCTGAATTATTTTGTGATTATTCTCCATGCGTATCTGATCGTTCAGAAAAGTTCGAGTAGGCGGAGGGAGGAAGAGGGTGGTGGCTAGCTGCCCCCTCCCTCCCTTTAGAATTGTTTGCTTGATAGCACATTTCGTTTGCTGAGCATTTCAAATGCGCACGATATTCGATTTTAGAATATTAGAAGCGTCAAGACCACTTACAATTAAACAAATAGCTCACCTATGTGTTCCTTGAACTCCGCATCTATTATCATTAAATAATCCACAATGAGCTGAAAAGTGACCGGATAATTGGAAACACACTTATTTTATAGCGCTGACAACGAGAACTATAGGTGTTATAGAAGGGAAAAGTTTTGGCATTCGAAAAATTGCGTAAATAGTAAATAGTGAAATCAGAGAGACGCACCATAACTTTAACGGTAGCGAAAATTGCGTGAAGGATCTGAAATTAAGACACTGTTGGATGGACTTTGGGTTGCAGCGAAAATTTTTAACAAATATATAGGATTTTAACAAAGAACAATGATAAAGGACAAAGATATATGAGCGATTATCTGACATTTTGAACATAGGCCTGGAACTTGGGAAAAAGTCAATTTCAGGAATCCCTTTCATACTTGCATAAGTTGTAGGGCTAGGTGTGCTGAGTGTGTACGCCACATATGAGCCAACCGCGACGCGTCTGAGCCGCGCTAGAGCGCGCCAAATTCAAAAATAGTTTTTTGGAAAAATGTTCCTAGGCTATCAGATGCCTTCGAAGTATGTGCCAATCAACTCCTAAGTGCATACTCATCATTTTATATATTGACTACCAGCCAGGCCGATTTCGTCATCATTATGAAAAAATAATTTCAAAATTATAATATTTTTTCAAAAATCAGGGTTTGAACTTTGGGAACTTTTTATTTCTGATTATAGTGCTCCCTTAAAAGGAGAATTTTATAAAATTTTAAAAACCGAAAAAATTTCCAACCAATTTGGTGAAAATGCAAAAAGTTTACCTACCGTACTCGAGCATCACGGGCTGACTTTTCTTTCTATCCGAGTTACAGGCCTAAAAAATTGCGACGGTAATGATGTGAGGGTGACTGAATTTTTAGCCAAGTATGGGATTAATTCAACCGATAGAAAAAAATTGAAGAGGATCCTCTTCAATTTTTGAAGACTCTTACTCTTCCAAATATGAAGAGGATTCTCTTCAAAAAAATTTCTAACGGTTGTTTTAATCCCATACTTGGCTAAAAAATCAGTCACCCTCACATCATTACCGTCGCAATTTTTTAGGCCTGTAACTCGGATAGAAAGAAAAGTCAGCCCGTGATGCTCGAGTACGGTAGGTAAACTTTTTGCATTTTCACCAAATTGGTTGGAAATTTTTTCGGTTTTTAAAACTTTATATAATTCTCCTTTTAAGGGAGCACTATAATCAGAAATAAAAAGTTCCCAAAGTTCAAACCCTGATTTTTGAAAAAATAATATAACTTTGAAACTATTTTTTCATAATGATGACGAAATCGGCCTGGCTGGTAGTCAATATATAAAATGATGAGTATGCACTTAGGAGTTGATTGGCACATACTTCGAAGGCATTTGATGGCCTAGGAATATTTTTCCAAAAAAATATTTTTGAATTTGGCGCGCTCTAGCGCGGCTCAGACGCGTCGCGGTCGACTCATATGTGGCGTACACACTCAGTACACCTAGCCCTACAACTTATGCAAGTATGAAAGCGATTCCCATTTTCCCTAGTTCCAGGCTTGTGAAGACATTTGTTCAGAATCTCAGATATTCGCTCATATATTCTACCCACCATCATTCCAATGTACACTAGCAATGCTGTCCTATGCTCCTGAAAGTGTATCCATTTATTCACTTATCACGCATGTAATTTGCATGAAAATTTCAATCAAGAACAGAATGACCGTTGATCATGGACTTCCCTCTAGGGGGGATGGGACAATCATAAGGCATAACTTCTTATGCCGCATAAGATTCCCTAACATTCCCACTAGGCCTTCTTCAACCAAATTCCGTGATCAAAAACGTACTCCAAAGACAGCGATCACACCAACTGCCGTAAAGAGAAGGCCGGCCATTCCATATCTATTTTGTGTGTATAGATTGGGCAGATAGAAGATAAGAGTGATGATAATCAGAACTCGCGCGAGTTTCTGTAATTAATAATCATGCTTTCCTTCCCCGTATTAATTTATTTGCCCCCGAATAAGTTAGCTCTTTTGGTGTCTAACAAGATTTGCTTCATTGTTTGTTTTCACATCTCAATAATTGCAAAAAAAGGTGTTGAATATGGGAAACTTACAGTAATATGCGCACCGCAACAACAGGTGCTGTACTGTGGAGCGTTGGGATTGAATGTGACCATTGTGCGATGTTGTGGCTGTGAGTATTCGAAATGTTGTTGTTGCAAAAAAAACTCTAAAAGCAAAACAAACAATAACATATACTAGAAAAAAAACTCTCCGAGAAGCTTAATTTGAGACAGTAAATGGATAAAATAGATCTTTTTTCCTTTAGTGAAGAACGCAAATACTGAGAGATGGATAATGATGACGCAGAGAAAGAGAGGGCTGGGGCTCCTGTGTGTTCAGAGAATAGAAAGATGAGTCATAATGACGTCAGAGGACCAGAATAGAAATAGCGAAGAAGAAACTCATATTAGATAGCATTATTTCATAAAATACTGAGAGTAAACTTCATTATTGTTCGAAATTAGGGTAATCGTATTTTCATTTCACACACACTCTTACCAGTCATAGCGAAGAGAGAGAGAACACGCGGAATAAAGTGACGATTACCCATAATTCGAACATTTTCGTTCAATTAGAGTACATGTTGAGGGGGATTTCGTCGTATTCCCTGACCACAAGCAAAGCATTCTCGACTACTTTCCCTCAGACGCACACAATCTAGACGCATTTCAACACAAGTCTCGTCTCTTCAGTCTTGGCTTGTCTCTCGCCCTGAACAAGCTAGGTTTCCCCGGCTTGGGGTATCGATCTCTGAATGCACTGTGAAAACCCTCGAACAGGTCACATATCACAGTTTATCCATCAACCAACACCGATTTGGTGAAGGGGCGAGGGGCTTATATAGAGGTCGGTGATTGGATTAGTGGGATGCAAAAGTGCCTGCTTGATTCTCAATGTTTGAGCGCCATCAGAGTCTCAAATTATTTTAATTTACAGGCTTTGTCACGCTACTTTTACAAGTTGAAAATGAGAAATACTATATCTGCCAAAACAACGTTTCTTCTCCTTAGCCTGTGTATCTTTCTGACTCAATTCCTCAATATCGTAGTAGTGGTATGTATTATACGTACTACTCTGGCTGAGAGAGATGTTTCAGATTCTCCTTGCTACATTCAGCTCATCTCTTCGATTTCTGAAGAACGATCCTCAAATAACCTATGTGATAATGTACTTCACATCGGATCTGTTCTCTATTGGACCAGCAATGTGAGGCATACATTCAGCTTTTGCATAGGAAATCACCCTCTCTTGGTCTATAAGAAGCAATCTCCTTTCAATTTCAAATTCTTTGACCACTTTTTTTAAGGAAAGCAATGAAAAGACTATATCAGATACACCATCCTGCTGCCCGGTCCCATACGGGAATTCCTTATTCTGAAGATTAGGGGCAATATGCCTTTCCGTATTGGTAGCATTTCGTCTTCACACATGCGCACACGCAATTTGTAGTTCTCGTCGTGTTATATATATGCTATATATGCTTTTGCTTCCCACTTTTTTCTAAATTTTCGTTAATAAATACAGTAAATATCACTTTTGTTGCGCGTGATGCATATGTAAACAATGGAAACCACAATGGAACATCAAATCAGCGTTCATATTGGCAATACATTCAATACCGAATTGACGCACTCCTTAACTAGACTCTTTTGGAGAAGACTCTTTTGGTCTTTTGGTGCCTCTTTTGAAATTACGATAATGCATAGGCTCATATTCCCACCTAGTGGAAGACAGGATTGCCAATCCCGCGTCCTCTCTCAATACTCTATGTATCTTCACCGGAAAAGAGCGAGAGACCATTGCACTCCTCTCCCCTCTTCCCTCATCCAATCAACTCCCCTCCCTCCTTCCTCACTAGGCTTGTTTACTGCTTTCGTTTCCACTGGCAACGGGCTTGATAAGAGAGACTGGAATCGAGACCACACTCACTTCTCCACTCAAGACAAGGCAATGGATGTGAGTAATCTGATTAAACCTATAATATCTAAGTGACGTTTCAGGACAACTCCGCTGCTCTAATGGCACATCTCCGGAAGCAGACTTCAACCGCCGAGGTACTCCTCTTTCCAGCCGGATACTAATTTCCTCCCGCAATTTCAGGCGGACAAAAACAATGATGAGAAGGATAAATCATGCGGGTATGTTATTCCAACAAGCCTGCGAATCTCAAGAGAATAGTGGTATTTTCGCTCGTAATGATGATTATTAGCTCGCAAATATCGATATTTCGTCGCGATTGTTCACTCAATTAGGCCAAACTTTTTCATAATTTATTGTGTGTTTTGTATATATAATAATTAATTACAGGATGTACCGTCGCGAGTACTTCTCGGAGGACTACACTGTGAGTTTGTCTAACCATCTCGATTACTGATTGAAAAAGGCACTGAACAAGCTAGGTTTCCCCGGCTTGGGGTATCGATCTCTGAATGCACTGTGAAAACCCTCGAACAGGCCACATATCACAGTTTATCCATCAACCAACACCGATTTGGTGAAGGGGCGAGGGGCTTATATAGAGGTCGGTGATTGGATTAGTGGGATGCAAAAGGAAGATTAGGAGGGGAATGAGAGGGATTGGGAGGGAAATGCGGGATCTTCTTATATTTAAATATCTTCTTTCTTCTTCAATAACAGCCGTGTAATCTAATAGATCTAAATACCCTATCTCATACATCCTCCACCTCTGGGAAGTCGAGTCCTCGCGACTATATATCCCTTCCATTCGTCTCAAACATCCTCCACCTCTGGGAGATCGTGCCCTCACGACTCATCGTCATTTGTTGCATCCACATCTTGTTTATCACGTCCTCACAATAAGCGAATAGATTGAATTTGCCCTTTCACACGTCATTCTATTCTTCACTCAACTCATTTCATCGTTTCTTCAACTATTGTGCCGGTCTACGGCCACATTTCACTCTTTTCGCACATCAATATCCGTCTCCTCTTTAGCATTCTTATCTTTGTGTCTACCATCTTCAATTCAAATCTCGCTTGTGCCTATAGTGATTTCTCCATCTCCTTAGGATCCACTATACTTTGGTCACATTGTTCATACAGTACTACCTCAATCTCTTTGGGTCTATTGTACTCTTCAATCTTTCAATTAGAACACGCCTGCTACAGTACTTTTACATCTCGCGTTTACAGTACCCGTCGACCGCAGCCGATTCCCTTGGGTATACTGTTTCATTACTCCTTGACACACTCAACTGTGTGCCATCCATACTAAGATCCATATTGCCCAATGAGGATACCCTCGAGCTATTCAACCGCAGCCGATACTCGGGTTCCTCTTATATCCAGAATAATCTACGCACTCCTTCGCCTTACAGCACCCGTCGACCGCAGCCGATACTCTCTTGGGTCTACAGTAGGGTTGGCAATTTGATTCTTCGTGGATTCCCAGATCTTTTTGATTCCACTCATTCCGCACCTTTTGATTCCGGGAATCGGTGGTTCTGGGAATCCAAGATTCTGGGAATCCAGGATTCCCAAGATCATAACTCGTCTTAAAATCATCAAATCGACTCCAAATTTTGAGGAGGTATTCACATTTCCATCTACGTCCTATGTTCTAAATTGCAGAACGATTGAATGATTTTGAAATTTTGGCCACTTGAAAATTTACTCAATCATCGATCGTTTCACTCATATTGATATCTGCATGTTCGATCTATTGTTCGAAAGTACTATAGCAATGGAACAATTATCTTGGCATAAGTTATGACTACAAACAGCATCACAGTGAAATGAGAAAATGTCTCAATTTTAACAGCAATGGAGTAGGGTTGGCTTGTCGAGAAATGACTCTCTTCATTCTCCGCGCTCTCTCACTTCTCGGATCGGCGAGAGAGTATGCGAAATGAAGAGACCATTCTCGATAATTTCTCGATAAGCCAACCCTACAATGGAGATGTGTTTCACGATTCATATTTGTAAAAAATATTGGGAATCCTTGGATTCCCAAACTTTTCAACAGGGAATCATTCGACTCCCCTCGGAATTGAGAGAGGGGTGAATTGGGAATCATTCCATTCTCGACGCGCGCGCAGAGTCGGTCTTTTGAGAATCAAATTGCCAACCCTAGTCTACAGTAATCGAAAAAAACTCAATACCAATCCCTCAATAAAACTATGGATTCACAGTACCCCTCGACCTCAGTCGAATACGGCAGGTATACTGTATCCACAATCGACAATCTTTCACTGCAGTCATGACAATTCATTACAGTTTCCTTCTCAATCCACATTCGGCAATCTTTTACCGTAGTCTGGACAAGTCTCAAACCTCCAATGGTTTCGAAATTTCCATGACTACAGTATCCACTTTATCTACTTAGTGACGACCAATACATGGCACGACCACTACAGTAATCACGTACTCCACTGGCCAGTCTACCTCCCTATCCACAAGGTGAGCGTCCACGCTCCACACTTGGGATACTCTTTGGGTACGGTAGAACCAGCACTGGGATCGGCACGGTTCGGCCCCCATGAACAAGCTAGGTTTCCCCGGCTTGGGGTATCGATCTCCGGATGCACTGTGAAAACCCTCGAACAGGCCACATATCACAGTTTATCCATCAACCAACACCGATTTGGTGAAGGGGCGAGGGGCTTATATAGAGGTCGGTGATTGGATTAGTGGGATGCAAAAGGAAGATTAGGAGGGGAATGAGAGGGATTGGGAGGGAAATGCGGGATCTTCTTATATTTAAATATCTTCTTTCTTCTTCAATAACAGCCGTGTAATCTAATAGATCTAAATACCCTATCTCATACAGCCCCTCTTTCCGTCCTCGTGTTCTCTTAGTCTCATACGAAATCCTATCATCTGCCCGATTTCGTTTCTCCTGGCTATTTGAAACCGATAAAACACTGAACAATAAGAAGAAAATAACAACAAAATGGTTCAGCCCAATCACGACCAGGCACAGCAAACTTCAATTTCATGTTTTTTTTTGTATCGTTGTCATTCAGCTCGTGTATCGAGACAGGTGCGATTATTTATCTTATCGACATCATGAAGCTAAGACGAATGAGCGATGCGAGCAACGTTCAAACTCCACGTAAAGCCATCTGAAATCATTCGATTCAACGATATTGTCACTGCCGAAGGAAAAAAAGGAAAAATGTTATGATTTACCACCAATCCTCGCACATTCACTCCTCTATTACCACGATGCTCTCATGATGTTAGATGACGTTGTCGTGTCGTTTGCATTCTGGACGCTTCCGGAGAGTCGGAGTGTACACTTTTCATGAATGAATACTCACTTCGCTATTACGCTACCGCCAATGTATCTATCGTAGATAATCAGAGAATCGCAGCATGATTTGGCCTTGAGCAGCATGATCTGATATAGAAGTTAATTTCACTGAAATATTGCTGCACAACAGTTCGAGACATGCCTCCAATTCTACTTTCTCTCCTGAATCTACGGTCAGAAAGTATTCGCATGGTGTGGAAGCACTGTTTGGAAATCCATGAGAAGTGATCTAAATTGGAAGAAGTGTGAAATCAATCAGGATTCAATGTTACAATGGTGTTTTCCCTCCATTCTCTCGTCACCACGGCAAGTCGGCTCGGATTGTTCTAAAAACGTAATTAGTTTCATAAAATGGATGTGAAAGAAACCTTCTATCACATTTTTCGAAACTTCGTGTCAACTACGGTGAATATTCATGGACAGCTTTCGCTTGTGAATTTGTCGACACAAAAAACATGTGGAAAAATATCCGCGAAAAAATGTTCGGGATTTTATCATGCACAAATCAAGTGTTCATCTAAGACCTATCCTTATCTAAGTCTTTATCTATGACGTAAGCACTTCATTTCCGCAATAAGTTAGACGCACTTCACCACAATCATCACAAGAAATGCTTCGTTCTTCAGAGGATACTGATAACGATTCTAGAGCCCTTTAAAATGAGCTCAAATGATTCTTCTTCACAACTCCACTTCACAACTTTCCAAATTCGTTTTTTTCTTGCGATTTTCCGAATAGTCCAGAAGTCGATCTATAATTTCCCTCCTTTTCAGTTGTCTTATTGTTAGCAAATGCGTTTTTTTCCAGCTCTTGAAATGAGATGGATCGTTGTCTTATTCGGAGTTATCGCAATTTGTGCTGCATTTCCGCAGCTATCGGTCAATCTTTCTGAACTTCACAATTCGGCGATACAACTGACCAAAGAAACCGTATTATCGACAAGTAAGACAGTATATTTAATTTGTGTAGTTAATACTTGTTTCTCTCCATGGAGTGTGACAGGCTAAACAGTAAGGCTAAACAAAACTACTCAGAGAGGGACACACTCTTTTTTTGTTCAGACGACGATAAATGCATATCTGGATTCGCGTACAACAGTGGCTGGTGCATTCACCGCTCTGATGCGCGGTACACATATCAGCAAGCTGTCGATGTTTGCTCGAGCATGGGTCTATTTGCACCCTCCATTCACAGCGATAGCGTAAAATACTATTTTGATTAAAACACAGTAAAATATATTATTTTTAATCTAATCTAATGTACAATTAGTTTTCACTAATATATCATCAGGATCTCGATTTCTGGAAAGATGTGGCTGCTTCCGGTACATTTTGGCTTGACGCATACTGTCCGAAGTCTGGACAACCGTATGCTTGGATGGATGCAACTCCGACGGACTACTACGGACCAAATTTTGGTTCGCCCATTCATATATCTTTTTTTTATGTATAAGCATTGCGTCAGACACACTGTATCGGTGTGATTAACCTTTCTATTTTCAGAACTTGCCTATTGCCGACAAGAATGGGGATTCCAAATGCGCGACTTTGGGCTTGATGATTGGCCATTGGGCCAACCAACGCAGGCTCTCTGTGTCTACAATGTGAACCATTCTCCATCTACCCTCTCTCCAACAACATCGACGACTCCAGAGCCGGCACTCAGCAATACAGGTAACACTCAAGTTTTAACGGGATTCTCTTGACAACACTCGCTGATACGACTGGAGTAGTCTGAACGGGATGATTTTTTTGCAAAGAATGATAGAAAAGAGCAAACATATTACTCATCCCCACATTATAGAACCGTATTGTGCATGCGACGTTGATAAATTCGGTCTTCCTGATGGTTGGAATCCCGCCGAAATCTGGCTGGACATTGTCGTAGTTCTGGACACTTCACTGGCGATGGGACAAGAACAACTTGAAGATGTACGATTTGTCAATTTTGCATGCAATTAGGAAAAACAATTAAAACAATTAAGATAATTAAAAATCAATTTCAGGCTGAAATTTTGATCGAATCGCTTCTGGGCGATGGCGCTACAGATTTTCTCACGACTGATTCCCAGGCTAAATTCTTCACGAGGTTCGGCGTAATCAGCATGCCCGACAACAAGGTAATCCATTTGTTTTTATTTTTATAACTTTTTTAGGTTCTTTACGATCTCAACATGACAAGTTCGGATAAAATGCAAGGAAAGACGAAGATAAATACCTTAACCGATATGATCAATATCCAAACGTTAGTAACGCGTTGAGTTTGTTTAAAATTACAGTTGTAGTGGTTTCGAATCTGCTAAGAGCATGTTAGACAATGGTCTAAAGGATCACCCGGAAAGAGCGAATGTTCATCAAGTGGTCTACTTTATGACAGCGTCTAATCGGTTAGCTAAGGAATTGCACTTAGTATTTATATTTTGATTGCGTTTAGGTATTCCAGTCCATCATCGATGAATGACTTCAAATCTAAACAAGGAATCATCATCGTCAATGGTAGATATTGATTAGACAATAGTGAAATTAATTTACTCTATAAATAGAATTTGTGAAGCCCGGAAACTCTCCCATTTCCTATCTGAAGAGTACTATTGCTTCTGACGGATATTACTACATGAACAGTAACAATTTGGAAGGACTTCAGGCGTTCTGCAAAGGTGAGAACATTCAATATTAGTGAACTGTATGAACACAATTTGTGCAGCCAACTGCTTCTGCGGGGATCCAAACATGATTATCAATGGAAAGACGGCATCCGGTAAGAAAACTTCATAAAATATAAATCATAATATTGTGAAAAGTGACTGAATCGAATTACAACGTTGGATGATTTTCATAGTTAAAATGTACAGGAGGTTGCTTCCACTCTTCGCTCTCTGGGGTTCCCTTCAACAAAGCCAAAAGTGCTTGCTCGGCACTGCACGGATTCGTGGCAACAGCTCACAATGAGGAGAAAGGCCGCTTCCTTCAAAAATGTGATCTCGATAATTTCCATTTAAACAAAACTATAAATAGCACAATTAAGTGTTGACAACGTCAAAGTCGGGCTATTTCTGGATCGGATATGAGAAATCGGATAATGGAAATTGGCAATGGGAGGATCAGGTTGGACAATAATTTTTAGTTTTTCCGTATAATAAACTTCCATATAGCACATGAAAACTTATGATAAAAAATTTGTATGTTCACAAAATATTCATTTTCAGTCCTCCGATCCTTACACAAACTGGGGCGAGAACGAACCGAGCAACCAATCAGTCGCCAAATGTGCCTACATTGATACGTCCAATGCCGCTCTACCATGGTGAGAATGACCAAACTCAAAAATAGAAATCGTTTTGCAACATTGATGAGGTATTTTTGAAAGAACAGCTATCTAAGCTAAAATTACGATAATGCTGCGAGTTGGTGATTATTTTCACTCTTCAGGGGCGCTGGAAATTGTCAAGTCGGCTTCCCCTACGTGTGCCAGAGTGCTCCGTGCTCAACCGGATACATGGACTGCAGATAAATCGGCCATTGTTCATTGACAATAGTTGATAAAATACTGTATAGATTTCCGAAACACATTTGCATCAACACACGCGAGATTTGAGTCGAATGCTGGAAAAGCTCACGTTAAATTACCTAAATTTTAGAAGCGAAAGTAATGGAAATCCGGATTCAAAATGGAAGCATGTGCAGCTTGGAGAACTTGGACAAGCATAAAGAGGATGGTCATTAGCATACGAGAAGAAACTCGCAACATAACTGTTCAGTAAACTGTCTCTAACTGTAAAGTAACTGTCGAAGTGTTCATAAAGTTCAGCTTATTATAGCTGTGCCGGCTGTTGAATAAAAAAAATCAAAGTACTCGTAACATTTATCAAGATCACAAAACGAATGAGATGGCAACTGTTTTATTTGTCTGTTGCATACAAACCGGCTTCTAGTTGGAGCGGTGAAACTTTGGCACTCTTTGGCTTCGTCGGCCCAAGTTCCTTCTTGACAACATAGAACTGCTTCTTCCGACCGAATATGAATAATAAAACGGATACTGCCTTGAACGATAGCAAAATCAATCTAAGGCCATACAGTCAATTTTTTGACTTTTTGTGCTTCTAGAATAAAACCATCATAAAATAAACAAACTAAAATACCTGGATAGCCGCCGTATAGGGCACTGTTAGGCAAGCGCCAATGCAACAGATTATCACTTTCAGTAGGTTTGATCTAAACTTTATATTTGCATCGGAGTAGTATTTTTTAATAGAACCCTTTTCTGTACGCAAAACTGCGAATTGCTCCAAATGCACACATGTAGATATTTATAGCGAGTATGGCTGCCATAATTGAATCGAGACCAACGTTTCTACAAACATGCAGCACTCAGAGAATTCACAACGAGAAGTGAAGGCATTGCAAATAAGATTCTCTTCATTTCGCACACTCTCTGAGAGGGGCTGAGGAGAGCAATGTCATGCCTTTTACCAACTCACTTGGGCATATTTAGCAGGGGCATAAGGGCGAATTGGACTATCGTCAGGGGAGAGAGAAGCCATGAATAGATGACAAGGGCGAGTGGCAACTGTGATACTTTTGTTATTTCCGTTACGAAAGTAACTACTACTGTGACAGGAAATTAATGCGTCTTCTGTTTTCGTTGCTTACTCAATTTTCCGCTACACATAAAATGAAATACCTTGTAAAATATTCCAATTTTTCTCGAATGCACAACAAGAAGAAGCCCTTCCAACCATCTCTTTCGTTGTCGCAGAAGATCCAGTGTCGAGAACGGACTTTGTTCATGCATTTCACCTGAAAGTGAGTGTGAATTTCCTCTTCAATCAGCACAATATTCACCCTCAACAAATCCGAATGAGTGGCCAGCCTGTATCGCCAGTATGGCAAAGTACGCGTCTTCGCAGATGCTTCCATCCGGTCCGTGATCCCACGTTATCGCCCGCTCAGCACCGTACTAAATTATTATTCTTGGATTTGAGTTATGTTTGAATAAGG
Organism: Pristionchus arcanus; assembly: GCA_900490705.1. Lineage (NCBI taxonomy): Eukaryota > Metazoa > Nematoda > Chromadorea > Rhabditida > Neodiplogasteridae > Pristionchus > Pristionchus arcanus. The sequence continues at coordinate 101,403 of LS485411.1, forward strand.
CATTCTTACAGAAAGTGAAGCTTAAAATACCCTAGTGACGACGTAGGATCCCTTCCATCCGAAGATTGGCTTGTGCAGTATAGAAAGCTGTGCGCGCAATTTTCCGCAGTCATCAGCGACCCTGTAGAATTTCTCGAATTTTTAGTTTTCCTAGTATTGTTTTAACTGCAGACGTGAAATGAGAAGACCTGTGCGTATCCGCCAGCGTAGTGATCCAATTGACAATCTTCCCGCTGCCATACGTGATCAGTCCCTGTCCGAAATCGTGCTTCCCATCCGAAACGAAGTTTATGATTCCGCGAATCTAAAAAATAAATTTCGAATATAAAAAAAAACAAACAAAAATACCGAGTTTTCTGTGAGCAAAGTTTCCTCATCGAGATGTACGATCCAGTCAGAATCCTAAAGTGAAATTATTAAAGTTTCAAGATCGTAAAAAAATAAATAATAATAAAAATTAAGTGTTTATCCTACTTGTAGTGTGTTGACGCCATCTTCAATGCAGTACTGCAATGCGCGTGCTTTGAAGAGTGCGCCGGTCATGGACCTGATTATATTAATATGCAAAGAATCAATGCGAACAAATATTACGAGTATGCGCAAGGGACGACGATTTCTTGCACCAACGGATTCGCACAAAGTTCGAGCACTTTATCAGTGACAATCTGAAGCGAAAAATTGGTCGAAATGATGAGCTTATTCGCCCACTTCGAATTTGAAATTAGTTATGCCGACCCTGTTACAAGTATCCATGTTGAGAACGAGATTTTCCTGATAAATTGTTTACCAAAATAAATCTGGCGAAATAGTTACCATTACGAGCTTTGGATAATTGCCTCTTGTGACTACTCGAAAACAAACCAACGGAGCATTTGGAGGCACGATATTGAGAGGCACCTTAACGATGCATACGTGATTTTTGAAAATAAAAAATTATATTTTTGAAAAATTCCGGATTTGAGTTGAATACCTACTTTTAGCTTGAAGGAGTTGTAAAATGTGAACCCGGCCAGTTGAAATAGATATGTGTGGACTATCAGAAGTGGCAAACATTTCCAAATATAAATGAGAATCGTGACAGGCAACCCGTATCTGCATGACATACATTAATGCTAGCGATAAGTGTTAGTGGGGCCGGGATGAGAGGAGGATAAGTCTACTCCTTATCTTACCAAGGAGGGGTTTTCCTTTCTCATCATTTCTCTCAAAAAACAGCGCCGAAATGAAAATGCCTGTGGAGTATTTGACCTCCACCTACTGCGGCGCCGGAAAGCCGTTAGCCAACGTTACCTATCAGGACTCGTGCAAAATACAATTAGTGACTCGCCTTTCAATTGGATTCACTCCAGAAGGTGCAGCAAAGGCAAATACGCAAAGATAGACTACGATTCCTATCCACGAATACATTGCAGCGCAGTGAAGCAAATGCAATGCAATTTCGAATTTCGAGCCCATATCCTAAAATTATTTATAATTTATAAAAATCTGAGAAATGGCGGAAAATTGAAGTATTTTTCCGTGAGAAGGAAGTCCAAACTTACACTTTCGAAATCAAAATTTCACAATCGAGGAAACATCGGATATCTTCGTGAGATAGTAATTTGCCTACACAATGTAACCCTAATCCATCAGAGAAGCAGTAACTTGACTACATAGTGCAAACGTAGTCTGATAGAAGAGGCACATGAGACCAGGGAAACACTACTTTACTCCAATTCATGACTTTCACAACAGATCTCTTGATCCCTTGCTTTCACCCTGGCTTCTGTCACGAAAATAAGTAGAAATCACGTTCCACAACGAATTAATTTTCAATCGCAATCTTTATTATTTTTTGGATATAGTCGGATACCATAAAGCTTCATTGTTCTCATTTCGAAAATTGAACAAATTGTCTGCCTCAGTGTTACGTTTCCATAAATTATTTGACCATGGAACTATGTACCACTATGGAAAATTCACAGTGATTGCTAAATTAATTTGTTGTCGTGTTTAATCAGAATAATTCCGCACTCACATATCTTCATTCTCCCGACAGTGATCACAGTTATATTAGATAGTCATAAGCCATGCAACAAAATCTATTCTCAATTTATCACACTTCACGAACCACAATCTAGACTGAATTGGTTACATTTTCAGCACATACTAGGGATGGATTCACAAAGAATGTCGACGAAAAAAGTCGGATGCGCATCAACATTATGAGGAACGAACAAGGATTCGGCAATCGTCGTGTGCCAGTGATGGCACACGACAAGTCGCCACCAGTGGTCGTTTCGTTATGAATGTATTCTGAAGTCAAAGACTGTTCTGTTTTACGTATTTTTTGATAGCGAACCACCTTCTTTTTTTTTCCATTTCTGGATCCAACGATAGACACTTTCAGGAATATTACAGGAAACTAAGAAAACATACAACACTTTATCAGACTTCAAGAAATATAGGAGGTCAGAAAGGATTCACAATAAAATCAAGGAATCAAACTAAGCACTTTCGCCCTGATACCACGGACACGATTTCTCAAATAATTGCGCAATCCGCTCCATGACTTAACAAACTGTTTCGTTTCATTAAGGACTACTCTTAAATTATCACTGCATTGATCTCGGCAGAATGGGCAGCTCTTCAATCGCAGTGAGCATAGAAAACACACGATATGACCACAATTGGATACAACGACTCTTCGAGGTGGGGAATCGGCAAAACAAATGGGACATTCCCGACTATGATTCTCATCTTCATATAAATTAACATGCTTGATGAACGGAAGGGTTCTTTTTTTGTTGAGTTTCGTGCAGATTGGGCAATCATCCGATTCTTCCGCGCACTTACGACATATCACGTGGCCACATGGAATACAAGCTGCACGTTGAAGAGGATTTTCATCGGAGCAAGAGGAACACGAACGAGAGATGATATGACCACGGGCTATGCTGAATTTTGATCTCATATTATTGAAATTTTGAAATATTTCTCTGCGTCGACGTCTAATGATCCTTACTTCTTTTTATCCATCTTCTCTAATATGGCAATGATAGAGTCCCAGTCCATCATCTTCTTCTCTACCGTAAAAGGGCAGATTATAGGCACTTGAGCTGGAAGATGTAGAAACATTCTGAATAAATGAAGTATGCAATATATGATGATAATTATAAATCATAGATAAAAATCAAGTAAACGTAAGGAACGAAGTTCTCATGATCATAAAATAATTAGAATATATCCTCGAAGGGTGGGTGCATCCGATCCAGATCGGACGCAACCAGCTCATGGGAAGATCGGTGAACTTCTGATCTCAAACTCTATCCCACTTGATTATTTTAGGGTTTTCCCCACGAATAAAACGTAATTTATACAGCAAAGATCTTAGTCATGAATCACACCAGATTATGACGACCTATTGATTCCCACGAATCCGGTATCGTCACTCTGGACTACTACCTTTTTTAATTAGTCCGGACATAACGAAATTCCGCGCACTCAAATCGTTTATGTCAGATTTACATCCATCAAATCAATACTTTTCTATGTTTTTCATTGTAGCCGGCTAAAATCAACTTCTAGGAAGTATTAAAAACAATTTTGGAGCGAAGAAACTCTATTTGAACATATTTATAAGCATTTGGTGTGGTCGGGCGCCTTTTCCGTTAGTCGTCAATTTCCCCATACGCGCGTACAATTTATTTGTCAAGTTTTGTGAAAAACGTAGTACCTTTGTTATGAATCGGTCAATTTTCAACCCTTTTCTTCCAATTGTTTCCGGGGTGTAATTATATTTTTATTATTTATTTACATTTATCGATTTATGGGTATGGAAGCTGGATGGAACTGGGATCGACTACTTTCTCGTCCAGTTGAATGAAACGGCAATCAGCCATTGAAGAATTGCTTTTTATTAGATAAATAATGTTGTTGTGAAAGAACCACTTTGATTGTATGCGTATTTCGATCTATTAGAAATTCTAAGATAATGAGCGTCTTTCTGTTGGCCACAGAAGAGTCATAGCAGTGAAGCTGAGACTTGCATAAGATTAAAATTGCGTAGCAAACCGGGGTCATATGAGGCCGTTTCCGATAAAGTCGAGCAAGGGTTGGCACAGCTCAAAAATTTCGATTCTCTGAAACTCTCGAATTTGGCGTTCCCGAGGGTGCTGATGACGATGAGCATAGTCATTTTTCATGTCGAGCATCCGTTGGCTCCAGACGACGTCACGTCGAAATCGGTTTTTGTGGAATTTCTCGCCCCAATAAATCGCTAAAATTAAGCAAGTCGGTTTCCCGGGGTAGAATTTGATGCTGATGACGCCAGTCGAGTTCATTTTTCATGAATTATTTTATTTATTTTTAAAAATGAAAGTTTTGAAAGAGGCAAAACTGAGCTTAGCAACCTACACAGATCGGACCGGCGTGACGAGAGGATTCCAAATTTATAATTTTGTCCAGATTCGTCCCGCGGTTTCCAAGATTGAAAAATAAGAGTGATCGAGATTGTAAGTGAAATTGACCATCTTCTGTCTCGATCTGTCCCTACCCTCTTCCCCTTCTCACTCGTCTCGCTCCTCCGACGAGAGAGTGTGGTGGTGTGAGAGAGTTCAGACAGGCGAGGGTGCAGAGATCGGAAGTGAAGGGAGATCGGAAGAGGGTAGGGGCAGATTGAGAAGGAAGACGGCGAATTTCACTTACAATCACGATCACTCTTATTTTTCAATCTTGGAAACCGCGGGACGAATCTGGACCAAATTATAGATTTGGAATCCTCTCG
>LS485412.1:5209-26853 GCA_900490705.1 Pristionchus arcanus
GTGTGAGTCGCCATGAAGTTTACTGTGGAAGTGGTTTTTTTTCTCACCATCACGAGCAAACCAATTAATTTCATATTATTTACTGTTAAATTCATATCATTTACTGCTGCATTATTTGATGTAATGTTCAAACAACGTTCTTACCTGCAATCAGTCAGGAGAAGAAAAAAAGGATGATTGCATCCCAAGCAGGAAACGAAAACACGACGTAAGCACCATGAAGACGTCATCGATAGAGAATACTGGTAATAAACAAAGTTGGTAAAGGTCGAGAATGGAACATAGACGAACAATAACGGAACAAATGTATATAGAAAGATTTTAGACAAAAAAAGAAACGATAGTACCAGAACAGATGCAGAAAAAAACAATTTGAACAGGAAAAAAATAGGTCCGTTTGATTAGGTAAAATGTAATACATGCCGGAGTTACAGCTATTGAGAAGTAGAAGATCATGGTCACATTAACACAGACCAAGACCATGAAGGACGAAGATAAAATAAACCTTCTTCCTAGAGATTTATTGTCTTACCAATTTTGTATTGCAAGATATCAATTTCGTTTGCTCTAATTTTCTCTGTGCGTTTTGTGCCCACTACAGTTCTGGGAGATTGCTCCATGCGCATCAAAATGGCACAGAGTCGGCGCCAGATAAAAGTCGCGCACGAGAGAGACGAAGATATGGCGAGAATATGAAAAGAGGAATTTCCTCATGGTTTGTCGTTCTCTAAACCCTAACTTCACTCACGCACTTTCACAACCTCCCTTTCCCTGTATAAAACCGTCAAAAAGAGAGTGAAGATTATCTACACTCAACTATGCATCATAGCAATTGTTTCCTTGTGCAAACATTCACTCCATTTCTCTTCCAACTTTTTCTACTTTCACGTGCACCTTCACCCCTTCCAGAAATGATTCTTCTCCTTCTCGCTCTTCTTGGTTGGGATTTTCATGATCTCATCTACTACTTTGGACTCTTTACGGTTCTAACGAAGGTTTATACAGCTTTCTTGAATAATCTAAACGAATTTTGTAGCTCTGGCCATTCCTCCCTGCCCTTCGTAAGAAGATTCTAGGAGAGAAGCCAAGAGAACTCGGAGAGAAGAACCCAGAGAAAGATGTAGTCTACTTGTTCCAGGTAAAAAAATTTCTTGTAGTTACTCATCCATTCGTGAGAATCAAACAACCAGTGATAAGCTGATAAACCGAGTGAAATCGATGCCACGCCAATAAGTGCAACAGTTATTGATGAAATGAATTTGCAGTTTCCTGGAACAGCCACTGCTCCTTCGACTTCTCCATTCTGTGTGAAAGTAGAAGCATTCTGCAAACTGAATAACATCAAATATCAGGTATTCACAGCCCAAAAATGCAAAGAATGAATTTCATATTGCAGACTCGCAATACTCTGACCGGTCGTGGAAGCAATGATCAGTTGCCCTACGTTGAACTGAATGGAGAGACCATTTCCGATTCGCAGATCATTCTCAGAAGGCTTACGGAGAAGATGAAAATTCAGGTATAGTTGCCGATGTCAATAATTTTACACGGAAGTCTTGAAATACAGGCGTACCCCAATGCTCAATCTGCAGCTGTTGGACATGCAATTGATAGAATGATTGATAATCACACATGCGGGTTAGATTTTTATTTCTAGAATTCAAAATAAACAGCGTTTTCAGTCTGATCGTCCATTCGAGACTGGACAAGCTAAGCGCAATGATTGGAAGTATCGCAATGAGTAACAAGAAAATCCCGTCTTTTATCGTCCCTGTACTATCATTCATTGGAGCGAAGTTCATGAGAGGAAAGGTGAGGGCTGCACTGACCGAACAACTGGAACAGAATACTATGTTTAGCTCGAATCGCGTGTCAAAACCTCAATCGGAATCTTCACGGAGGATCAGTACCAGGAACTTCTGAGGTGTATTATAAGAATTTTGAACAACAATTAGACGTGAATTGCAGAAACGACCTTCTACAACTACAGACAATCCTGGGCAAGAAGAAATTCCTGCTTGGAGATGAACCAACAGCGGTATTGTAGAAACTCAGATTCACATGTTTGAAGCATAATTTTCAGGTTGACTGCACTGCTCTGGGACAACTTGGCGTTGCTTACTATGCTACGCCATCTGCTAGGTTACAAATCAAAGATTATTCATAGGAAAATCATAGTTTTCAGATCGGCATATCATGATCTTCTAGATTCGGATGAATTGAAAGAGCTGAAGAACTATGTCGTCAGAACGAAGGATGCTATCTATGGAGACAAATTCTTCGATGCTGATGCGCGAGCATAAATCGGAAATGAATATAGCAATAAAATTATTTGAAAAAAAACAACGATAAAATATTTATTCTTCGAGCATACTCACTACAAACATCCGCGAGTACGAACGATTGTTCCAGCTGTTACAATAAAGTTCGGGCAAAGATTGCACAGTTACCGTCACGTGCGAACCGATCTCATACTGATCAAAACACACTGATAAAACTCCCTTCTACCCATGAGAGGAATGAGAGATCATGAAATGCCGAGAGAGCTATTTCCTCACTTTTCGTCACTTCGCCAACAATACTTGCATGCTTTCACAACACTTTCCACTTCTATAAAGTCGGAATTGATTGCGGATCAATGCGCGTTCCTTGTTATTTCATGTTGTGATACATTTCGTTATCGAATACTTTTCCATCGTCAGCTCTTTATTTCAGAGATGGGAATCATTCTCATCGTGCTCGCTCTTTTCGGCTTCAATATATCATATCATGATCTCATCTACTACATTGGCCTGTTCACAGTCCTATCAAAGGTGCACAATATCATTGTGTTCGATTGCAATCAAGTTCTGCAGGCTTGGCCACTCCTTCCGGTTATTCGGAAGAAGATCTTCGGAGAGACCCCGAATAAACTAAGTGAGGGAAATCCCGAGAAGGATGTCGTCTACCTCTTCCAGGTTATATTTCTCCCAAAGTTCTTCCTCATCGTTGTTTATAGTTCCCAGGCAGTACGACAGCCCCTTCCACTTGCGCTTTCAGCGTGAAAGTGGAGTCATTCTGTCGGCTGTACAAGATCAATTACAAGGTTGAAATGAACAAGACCGACATACAAAAATCAATTCAGAAACGCAGCTCATTCACTGCTCGTGGAATCAACAATCAATTGCCCTTTATTGAACTCAATGGAGAGACGATCTCTGATTCTCAACTCATCATAAAACGACTAACAGAGAAACTGAAGCTGGAGGTATTTTTCGAATTCACTAATTTGACCTGTAAGAAAAATACTCGATTCAGACTTATCCCGATGCACAAATAGCAGCGATTGGTCACGCAATTGATCGAATGATCGACAATCACACTTTCAAGTGAATAAACGCAGGGTGTTTCATTTGAAAACAATCATTTTTGTCAGTTTGAATGTCCACGCTAAACTGGACAAATTGGGTGCAATGATCGGTAGTATGCCCAGCAAAGTTCCCTCGTTCCTCAAACCGATCGTTGCTTACGTTGGAGGAAAGATCATGAAGGGCAAAGTGAGAGATTGAATGTGCGCTTAGCTGTTGAATATTTTTAGCTTGAAAATCGCGTGAAGACCTCCATCGGATCGTTCAGTGAAGAACAGTACAAGGAACTGTTGAGGTATATCAAAGCAAAATTTGCGAAATACTAGTAAATTGTGTTCCAGAAACGACTATCTACAACTCCAGACTATCCTTGGCAAGAAAAAGTTCCTACTCGCAGATACTCCCACAGTGGTTTGAAATGAATGACAAGATATTGGGAATGATAGATTACATCCTAGGTTGACTGCACAGCCCTCGGTCAGTTAGGAGTCGCCTACTATGCTGTGCCAGCTGCCAGGTGAGAAATAATGCAAGGAATAATTTTTTCTAAGCAATCTCTTTGTAGAACAATCGTACATGAACTACTCGATTCTGAAGAGCTTCGCGATCTGAAGGAATACCTGGCTCGAACGAGAGATAACATCTACGGAGATGAATTCTTTGATCCAGAAGCGCTACAATAAAGAACAATCCACCATTCATCATATTTATTGTCTCATGCATACTCTGATAGATATAAAGATTAGACCAATGCTGTGCATTCGAAACACACGTTGTCTAAGATCATCGAATCGTCAGTTTGAGTAAACGAAAGGACGAAAAGTGTAGTGAACGTGAAATCGCGTGCTAATTCTGTGTGCCGAGAGAGATAGCGGACACTGCTGACACAGAATTTATCCCTGATCTGTATGTCCGAGTGGGACAATAATCTCTACCAACTGAATCATAAACTATTTCGTCTATGCATGAAATACGTCTATCTTCACACTTCCATTCGTTCCTTATTATTCATAGCCAGTCTTGAGAAATTTGAGGCACTCCTACAGGAAACTACAGATTGAGAACAACTGAAGAACATGTGTTGTTATTCCCTTGCTCACAGTAATTCCAGTCCACTATTTCCTCTATTACACGTGGGCAACATCTATTTTCCTTGCGAAAGGGACGGGGGTTAGCCAGGGATACACAACTCTCCTTCCCTTGCGAAACACACTGAGCTCCCTCCGACAAACAACTCTATCTTCGTCTCTTTTTCCTCTTCATTCCCCTCATTCTCTCGTCCCCTCTATTCTCGGCACCACTGCACAACAAACCATGGGCTCTCCTCCCTCCTCCCCCTCTCTAGTCTTCCTTCCTCTCCCTCTCCTCTCCTCTTCCGCACACTCTCTCCTTCATCTCTCTGACGTCTTTCCTCTCATTTCTCAATGGTTCTCGACCCTTCTCGTTCCCAATAAAATGGGCGAGCTAGAGACGGAGTATGCGACCTTTCCTCTCTCAATCTTCATTTGAAATTTTCATGATGACTTGATTCTCGAAAAACCTAGCCAAATCCATCCCACCCCCTTGCATTTACCATTGTTTGCTATTTTCCTGTTGCGCAACAATACCAATTCCATGTCGTCCTAAAATATTCTGTGGTTCTGATTGAATAATTCCAGAGAGATGTTTGGATGTGACTGTTGTTGTATCAGCTCGTTGATCTACATCGTCGGACTATTCACCATTGCGAGCAAGGTTAGTTTTTACCGAATTTTATTCTGAGTAAATAGTGAATATTTTCGTGACACATTATTAAACATTCTAGGTGATTCCCTTCCTCGTCAAGAAATACAAGGGAAACAAGCCTGTAGAACTCCAGGAGAAAAACTACAAGAAAGATGTTGTCTACCTCTACCAGGTATTTTTATCACTCTTGCAGATGTTTTTGATCACGTTCTTACTCCCGATTGCAATACAACGTTTGCAGTTCCCCGGTACTCCCACTTCCTCCTCCCTTTCGCCCTTCTGTATCAAGATCGAAGCATTTTGCAGACTCCACAGAATAACCATCGAGGTTAGCATTGAATATTCATTGTCTGCTTGATATATGATGACTTCTCTCACTCACCCATCATTCAGAGACGCAATACCTTCTCCGCACGTGGAACGAACAACCTTCTTCCCTTCATTGAATTGAACGGAGAGCAACATGCGGACTCCCAACTCGTCCTCAGAAGACTCACTCAGATATTCAAGCTCAAGGTTCTATTTGCATTTCCAAAAGAAATCTATCGTTCCTTTTATCGCATTTTGTCGATTTTCACCGCCATGAATCACTCTGAATCATTGGTGAAGATGTGCGGAAAGAGACTTAGTGCCAAAAAAGAGCACCCATGGTAGAATGATCCTCCAAAATTCATATCTTGTAGGCGTATCCTGATGAGCAGACTGCGGCCATCGGCCATGCTGTCGATCGTCTTCTTGACAATCACACTTTCAAGTAAGTATCGATCTCTTCCCCTAGAGGTTTCGACTCACCACCACTTCTTCCAGTCTGATCCTCATGACGAAGACTCCCGTGCTCGGAGAGGTTATCGGAACGATGGTTGGAGACAAAGTTCCCTCAGCTCTTCTCCCCGTAGTCAAATTCCTCGGAGGAAAGTTCGGAGCATGCAAGGTGCGCTGTCCATTTAGAAAATTACGTGAGAATGTGCGTTCAGATGTTCAAGCGCGCCGCGACTTCCATCGGAAACTTCAAGGAGAACGAGTACAATGAGCTCCTCAGGTAAGAGATTCGATAAACTGAAAATGATCGATTTTTTGCAGAAACGACCTCACTCAGCTGCAAACGATCCTTGGCAAGAATAAGTTCCTGCTCGGAGATGAACCCACTCTGGTGAGAATTATTTCTGACATTAATTGATCGATATTTTCTCATCAACAAAATATCGCAATACTACAATCAGAGACGCAGATACTAATATTTCATCATTGCCCACTATATCCATGTAATGGAAAAGTACAAAATGAAAATCGAATTTCTGGCCTCCCTTATCTGTTGTTTCAGTCGGAATAATGTGCTTGCGAAAGGCAAAGTTTCACCCATTTCAGGTTGACTGCACTGCTTTCGGTCAATTCGCATCGGCATACTACGCAATTCCCACTGCTAGGTCAGTTATCCGATTCATTATCGAAAATTGCCATTCAAATTTCGACAATTCAGATTTTCACAACGTTTCTTTCAGATTCTACCTGCACGAACTTCTCGAGTCATCTGAGTTCGCTCCTCTGAAGGAATACTGCGAAAGAGCAAGGACTCGTCTTTTCGGAGATGAATTCTGCGACAAGAAATAAGAAATAACTTCATTCGTCTCATTATCGTTCTTAATCTCGAAGATACTGTAAATTCATGTAATAATCACTAATAAACCTCTTCTTTTTTCTATTGCGAAACGTCAAAGCATTTGTAAACAAAGAAATGAAATGAAGCTGCTATCCCAAAAAAAAAACAAAAGGAAGCGAAGGCAACAATATAATAAGTGCGACACAGCTCTTATTAAAAATGAGCGGTGTCTACAAGGGCATTGTCGATAGATTAATTAGGGCGAATGGTCTGTCTCCTTTTTCTATTCTGCACGTTGAACTAACGTGATCTAGCTCCAGTCAATTCTAAGGAAGAGAGATATTCTGCTCGGACAATGTAGTTTATGTTTTCTTCTTTGTGGCCTGCGTGGCTATCATAAAATACTAGAGAATTCCATGCTCATTGCATCAATTTGATCTTGCACTGCCCCAATGTCGGCACTCCTACGAACAAATCACGCACTCTCTTCACTCCTTCCTCTCTCTTATCATCTTCCACCTCTGTCCCACTCACTCACTCTCGCAGCTATATCTGTGAGTGGTTCCCAACCCTTATCTTCTTGAATAAAAGAGACGAGCGAGCAACGTGCAGTCTTCCATTTTCATCTTTCCTTCTCCCTTTTGTGTCGATATCGACGCGATTAGCGAAGAAATATCTTCTCTTGTTCCGTTCATCACGTTGATATTATATTCTTCTCTTTCTCTGAAAGACAATATTCCAATTTAATTCATTCTAGATATGTTTGGTTGTGACTGTTGTTGTAGTGTCAGCTCGCTCGTATACTTGGTTGGACTATTCACCATTGCAAGCAAGGTTACTCAATTTCTAATTCCTTCAGAGTTTAAATATTCTCTTCTAGGTGATTCCTTTCCTCGTCAAGAAGTACAAGGGAAACAAACCCGCCGAACTTCAAGAGAAGAACTTCAAGAAAGATGTCGTCTACCTCTATCAGGTAGGAATGTTTTCTCAGGAGAACGCTCATCAGATTATTTTAGTTCCCTGGAACTCCAACCTCCTCTTCTCTTTCGCCCTTCTGCATCAAAATTGAGGCATTCTGCAGACTTCACAACATCAAATTCGAGGTATTACCTGTTTTTATGCATTTTTTCTTTTCATGGGTTGTTATCTCAGAGACGCAATACCCTCTCCGAGCGTGGTTCCAACAATCTTCTTCCCTTCATCGAATTGAATGGAGAAGTTCACTCTGACTCACAGATCATCCTCAGAAGACTCACTCAGATTTTCAAGCTGAAGGTCTATTATTTATGAACATTTCCCAATGAACAATTGAATGCAGGCATATCCCGATGTGCACACTGCAGCTGTCGGCCATGCAGTTGATAGATTGATCGACAATCATACATTCAAGTTAGATTCCAAGATAAAATAATCACGAAGTTGGCTATTTTAAGTATTATCCTCATGGGTAAGAGCACCGTGTTTGGAAAGTGTGTTGGAGTGATGGCTGGAGACAAAGTTCCTTCTTTCCTTCTCCCAATTGTTGAATTCCTCGGCGGAAAGTTCGGAGGAAACATGGTACGATTAGTATTATAAATTGGGAACTACTTTAGAGGTTGTAGCCGTATTGACCTTTTTCAGCTGTTCACTCGCGCTGCCACTTCTGTAGGAAAATTCAAGGAAACCGAACAGAGAGAGCTACTGAGGTAAAAATAAATGCACTAGATCAGATAAATGATCAATTCGTTGCAGAAACGATCTCCTCCAACTGCAGACGATTCTCGGAAAGAAGAAGTACCTGCTTGGAGATGAACCCACTCTGGTAAGATATGGCGTATGCCATTTTCTTGTTTGTTATATATTTGAAAACAAATATAGAACCAAAAAAAAACATAATACTGTAACAGTCACTCGAAATAATGTGCTCATGAAAGCTTGATATGTTTCAGGTTGATTGTACTGCCTTCGGTCAGTTCGGATCTCACTACTATGCGGTTCCCTCGGCAAGGTGAGAAAGACTATGTAGACTTTGATATTATCTTCATTATTTCAGATTCTACTTCCACGATCTGCTTGAGTCATCTGAATTCGCTCCTCTGAAGGAATACGCCGACAGAGCGAAGAATCGCCTCTTCGGAAATGAATTCAGCGACAAGAAATGATCTAGCTCGTTTCACAATCTTGCAACTTCCTATGCAAGCTATTGTAAATCACGTGAATTTAACTAATAAATAGTATGATAAATAGAATCCTACATCCACACTTACTGAGCAAAATACATACTGAGAGAGATTCGCGCAAACATCCAAATAAACATCGAATCCTTCCTATATAGGCTGTAAATTAAGCCTCGGCCTAACAAACAGACACATCACGGAAAAGCTCAATTCGCTCACTCTTTATTCCATTCTAGTCATCGACTCATTCCCTTTCTCACTCTACAATCTCCCCTTTGGCTGCGCTCACTTATCTCTTATCGTTTCTACTCTCTATTTCGCAAGCATTCCCGACGCTTCCAAGGGATGATAAAACCGACGCTGTTGCAACCTACCCTTCGTGCGTTTTGGGTTGTCAATAAATATTTTCCATTGCAGCGATGTTTGGGTGTGATTGTTGCTCTCTGAGCTCGTTTATCTACTTAGTCGGTTTGCTGACCATCGCAAAAAAGGTACTTTCCTGTTTATAGTTTCAATATTATCTGGAATATTCAGGTTGTCCCTTTCGTTCTCAAGAAGATCAAGGGAAATAAACCACTCGAGCTTCAAGAGAAAAACTTCAAGAAGGATGTCGTCTACCTGTACCAGGTTCAATCTTTGATCTCATACTGAGATGAATTACCCTCTATAGTTCCCCGGAACTCCCACCGCCTCTTCCATGTCTCCATTCTGCATCAAAATCGAGGCATTCTGCAGACTTCACGAGATACAGATCGAGGTTAGTTTTGATGCTTCAATTGTTGCTATGTATGTCTTCTTTCAGAGACGTAATACTTTTGTTGGTCGTGGATCAAACAACCTCCTACCGTTTATTGAGCTGAATGGAGTTCAACATTCCGACTCGCAGCTCATCATCAGAAGACTCACACAGATCTTCAATCTCAAGGTGCCTTCCATTTACTGTTCCTGAAAACACTACATCTTTTAGAATTACCCTGATGAGCATACTGCAGCCATTGGCCACGCGGTCGACCGTCTAATTGACAATCACACATTCAAGTGAGTGTCCAACAACATCGAGAGACAAAATTAAAAATGAATTTTCAGTCTCATGCTTCTCGCCAAAGTGCCCGTGATTAACAAATTCGTAGGAGCGATCGCAGCATCGAATGGTGTCCCTTCCTTCCTTGTCTCTATCGCCTCCATTTTGGGAGGAAAATTCATGGGAAAGAAGGTGAGCTATTCTTTTGCTCGTATTTCACCATGCATATTATTTTAGATGGGCGGCCGTGCAGCGATCTCAGTTGGAAAGTTCAAGGAGCCCGAGTACAAGGAATTGCTAAGGTACAAATCTTTCTTGATGAATGCACATAAAGTTACGTTTTGACTTAAGAAACGACTTTACCCAGCTGCAGACGATTCTCGGCAACAAGAAGTTCTTGCTCGGAGAGGAACCTACACTGGTAATTTGTTTTCGAATTTTATATCGTATTTTATTTGCTGAAACTTAGTAATCAATCGCAGAATCGATGACATAAATTAATCTCGTTTCCAGGTTGACTGCACTACTCTTGGCCAATTCGGAGCGGCTAATGCCATTCCATCTGCGAGGTTCCCGACATCATTCTTGAAAGGAGTAAACTAATCTGCTTTTTTGTAGATTCTACGTACACGATCTGATTGATTCTTCTGAATTCGCCCCTCTGAAGGAGTACATCAAAAGAGTGGAAACACGCCTATTCGGAAACGAGTTCTGCGATAAGAAATAAACTCATTTCATTAATTAACTCATTTCATTGATTAGAAGTTGCGAGATAAACAAATATTTATTCTTTATCGAAATGAACTTTGTCTCTTCATCACTACACTTTCTCACAATCTCTCAGAAAATGAAACATCACTGCAATCACACTTTCCTTTTCTCCCCATGGTCTCTCCTAATACCACTCTTTCTCACATCGCTTTGACGTCTATCTCGTGTTTTCGATTCTCAGTTCATAACTACGTTTTTACTTTTTGCATTAATTCATATTTCACTTATTGTGTTGTTTCTGAGAATTCACTGATGTGTGAAGTAATCTATCTATCAATCAGCTATGAAACTTCTGGAGAAGAACTACAAGGAGAATGTCGTTTATCTCTTCCAGGTTGTCCCTAGTTTTATAAGTTTCACCATTTATCCGTATCTTCAGTTCCCGGGCACGCCCTATGCACCTTCTGTATCACCTTATTGCATCAAAGTAGAGGCTTTCTGTCGGCTGCATGATCTCAAATTCGAGGTTGGATGAGCTGCTATGTATCTATAATTTGACAGATGAAGCCCGTTTCAGAGACGAAATACTTTCTCGGAACGTGGACAGAACAACAAAGTACCATTTATCGAACTGAATGGAGAGCAGTACTGTGATTCACAGATTATTATCAGAAGACTCATTCAGATCTTCAACCTCAAGGCAAGATTTACTCTTACAATTAGAACGTCAGCTTCCCAGCTTCCCGAGTCTTATTGATAAGTTAGAAGATTAGTTTCAGGTGTACGATGATGAGCAGACTGCAGGAATTGGCCATGCTATCGACCGAATGCTCGACAATCACACTTCAGGGTAGGGTGAACAAATTCCGAAGATTGAATTGGATTTTGAATTGGACGAGTTTGCAGCTTGCTAATGATCGCGAAGAAAGCCGACGTTAAAAATATACTGACAACGATAACAGCCGATAAAGTTCCATCTGTATTTCTTCCACTCGTCGCTAGTCTTGGAGGATGGTACGGAGCAAAACAGGTATTATTCAGAGAGCTGGTTCTAAAATAATAATCCATTTTTTCAGATGGGCAAACGAGCGGCAGCAAGTATCGGAAGTTTCACGGAAAGCGAGTATAATGAACTTCTGAGGCGTGTCTTACAGCTGTTATCTTGAACATATTCGATAAATTTAAGCAACGATCTCACCCAACTACAAAATATCCTCGGAAATAATCCTTTTCTATTGGGAAATGAGCCCACTGTGGTTGGTCTTTTTTCTTTAAGTGTTCCAATGCATTTTACGAAATGTGTTCATTTTCAGGCGGATTGCACTGCGCTTGGCCATTTCGGATCTGCATGTGCTTTCGATAACACTAGGTGAAACTTATCTATCCGCATTAGAATTATTTTGATCAATATTGCAGATTTTACCTGCACGATCTTCTGGATTCATCTGAATTTGCCCCTCTGAAAGAATACATTGAAAGAGTGAAGATCCGCATCTTTGGAGCCGAATTCTGTGATTCGAAATAATGTATCAATTCATTTGTTCGAAGGGTTTCGTTTTCCACACAAATAAATTACGATTTGAATGTAGCCGTAGCACATATTGCTACGATGGATCGCCTAGGTGCACTCTTCGTTACATTATTCACTAAACAGAACCATTTATTGATTAATCTTCGCCTTCAGTAACACGGAGATCGTTTTCTGTCTGCTATGCTTTGGTTGATGGAATCGAGTCGATAAGCGTGCCATTTCGTCTCTTCGCTAATAACTCAAAAACAAAAAATATGCCGGCTACTGTAAAACCAGTGAGACCGAGCAAGAATATTCCAGCAGTAGATGGAAAATCTGGAAAAAAATCAATTCAGAAAGAATTTAAAAGTGTTTCACCAAGGGGTTGTTGACTGGCGTGAATTCGCGTCTGTTCAGTGCAATTCTTCTTTGTTAACATGAAAGGCAGCTCATCCAGAGCCAAGTACTTCTTAAGAGATCTGAACATAATATTTGGTACAACTCATGCCACTTTTGCGTATGGTTAATTCATTTCGACAAAAAAATAACTATGGCGACCTTTCGATGAACTCTCTGCTCAGTCCAATCGCCTCGTTAATTCGTCTCAACTGTTCAGTACTCTTTCGATTCCACACAAGTTGAACGTGCAATTCCGGTAGACCTGAACGAATCTTCTCAATAATTTTTTTTTATTATCAGGCAGGCAAACTCGATCAAGTATTTTCGCTGAACTTTTTTCTATTCCCACCTTGATCGATGATAGTCAGATTACATTGTGCTCGAGCTTGCATAGTAAAACGCGAATCGATTACTTCTCCAAAGAAATAGTTTCCCGTGTGCAGTAGTGAAAAGACTTCATCCAGACTGTTCACCGTCAACTGTAATTTTTCCTTTTTTTAAAAAAAATTGTATAGTTTGTGTGACAGTTGTGACACGTTTATCAAATCAGAAGGCATGTCTGCTATTTAAAAAAAAATTATTGTAGTTTATAATACCCACGGGTGGGTTTGTGTTCAGAGCATCTTTGAGCAGTTGTGTTCCTGATGTTGAATACTCGCCTAGGAGAGTCACCAAACTGAAATAGGTATTTGTAAAACATTAAATACCACATACGAGCAGGATGTGACTAAGGTTCAAAACAGAATTTAGAATGTTTATAAAAAAACCTACATGGCAGATCGAAAGTCAATGAGTGTGAGTTGACCTGATGCAACCATGCCTGCAGCCTCCTCAATTGAATGAAAACGCTCAAATGAACGCTCCTAAATATATGTGTTAAAGAAGGCGTCCCACGAACCGCGCGAGCGACTATGCAAAGTGAGGAATGAGAGGGCTCGGTCTCCTCATTTCGCACGCTCTCTAGCTCATTGCCTGCGTTTCAGGGTCACTTGGAACGCAGCCAACTGTTCATATCTCAGTTCAAACGAAAATTGAAAACATGGCAGTTTCGAAAGAGTTATCGGGTAGCCCCACAACCTCACATCGAGAACTCAGTTAGTCAGATATTCGTTAGGACTCCTTCCTTTATAATTCGAAAAAGCTTATTTTCCCGATAGTCAAATACCTTCATTATGACAGTAATCGTATTGGATCCATATAGATTTGCCACCACGACCATTGCAGCCATGGAATAGATGAAGGATACGAAATTTCCTGAAAAATCGGTTGGCGATTGAACAGCAAGTAATAATCAATAAAACTGGTAACCGTTTCAGCCTAATTATCGCTTGTTGAAATGCGAAAGAACTCAGACTTTTGTATCAACCCGATTGCAAGTTTCCTTATACGAAGGAACCACAACTTAAACTTTGGATTGATTACTTCCCGCCCAAGAGGGGAGACCATCTACCTATGCCTCACCCAGAGGATGAAATGAGCATGAATCTTCGTACGATCCTTGCATCAACTGAATCCGAAGGGTGCGCCAGCAGACATGAAATCATAAAATCTTGATCCAAACTACATGCCACGATTACTGCTGCAAATATTTCGCGGAATGTAGTCTTCGATTGCCAAGATTCTAGCAGCGTCAGAGTCAATGTGAAAGATATCCAGCCAACAAGAATTGCAATCCAAACCTGCATCAATACTTTATTTTCTAAATCATTTAGATGAATACCTGCAGCGAGAGAACCTCAAAGGGAGATAATAGACTGGGTGGCATCGTTTCTGTTAGTTGTCGGCTCACCAATGCCACAGGTGTCTTGAATTAAGTACTTGAAAAAGCATTCTCCTTGTCAACTTAATAACCTGGTATAACACACGTGTAAAGTCGAAATCTTGCTCTCTCATTTCATTTTTTTGAGCAAGTAGACAGACCGTATCCACTGTATCATTGTAGATGTATCCGAATGCACCATACCATGAACCATCCTGCAGTTTGTTTTTGCTTCTCATTGCCTCTCATGCCGGAAAAAAAGTCGGGGGGGGGCGTCTAATTTACTTTTTGCTTCTTTCCCCACACCACTTCATCTGGCGCCGATTCGATTACAGTCGGCACTATGGTCATTTTTGCCATACTGGCGATATATCCAATGATCTCAAAAGATAAAATTATGAAATATTCGAAATTTAAGGCAAACCTCAGCACAGAGTCCCGGAAAAGGGCAAGAATGGAGACGAGGAGTGAGGGTGGGAAATTGGGGACAGTTCCAATTTGCCTCGGGAGAATTTTTTGCAAAGCCAACTCGTAGAATATTCTCCATTGAGAGGCATACATAATGGCGATGTGTGCTCACTTCGCTTCATCTGGCTTTATTTGTTATTGGTGAGAGTGGAAGCGGATGTATCTATTTAGATATTGAAGGCAATTGAGAAGTAAGGGTGCACTGGCAAATTCTGTTAGTTGATCATTTAGAAATAGCGCATGACAATTAAAAAACAACGGTTTTCGATACAGAAAAAATAAATTTGTCTCTTTTTTTGTAATTCAAAATAAACTATCAATTAAATTTTTCGAATAATTTCGTTGCCTCTGTCAGATCACAGGAAATATACTACGATGCGATTAACCATGAGATAAGTATGTACTCCTAGCACGTTTTACTACAATGGAACTCCTTGATGCACTCTTCGTCACAGAAAAGGCACAGGTCTACGTGCTGAAAATGCTTCTCTCAGTAATCCGTTCCATCTCTTTCTCCGTCTGCACTCTCCGTCACCACTCCACTCACTAAATTATTTTTGAGCTCAGTTGTCCTTCTCGATACTTCCCTGGTAAAGTGAGTAGTCCCCGTCCATAATGTTAGGCTGCGATTGTTCCTGTCTCAATTCGTTTGTCTACTTTATAGGTTTCGTAACAATAGCGAGCAAGGTGAGTTCTGTTTCAGTACCCTCTTAAAAGAACAGCTCGTTCAGGTTATCCCATTCCTTGCCAAGCTTTTCAAGGGAGAGAAGCCCATTGAACTTCAAGAGAAAAACTACAAGAAAGATGTCGTCTACTTCTATCAGGTTCAACATATCTTGAATGTTGTGATGATTGTTCCGTTCAGTTCCCCGGAACTCCGACAGTTTCGTCTTTCTCTCCGTTCTGCATCAAAGTCGAAGCCTTCCTCAGACTTCACAAGATCAAGTTTGAGGTGAACTCGCGAGCACATTCTCTCACAAGAATTTTACCATGCGCTTCAATTGTTCAGAGACGAAACACACAATTTTCTCGTGGCTCTAATGGTCAACTTCCATTCATCGAATTGAATGGAGAACTTTATTCCGATTCACAGATTATCATCAGACGACTGACTCAGATCTTCAAGCTGAAGGTCCGATTGCACATTACAGCTCGGCTAGATCATGAATCAATGTTCAGGAGTATCCCGATGAGCGGACTGCTGCAATTGGCCACGCTGTTGATCGACTCCTTGACAATCACACTTTCAAGTTAGTCTTCACTCGAATTTTCTCCTCCATATCATGCTTATTGCAGTCTGAAGCTGATGGCTAAGAAAGGCGTCGACAAGATGATCGCAGCGATGTGTGCTGATATGGTCCATCCAGTCTTTCTTCCTATCGTCGCTTTACTCGGTGGATGGTTTCTATCAAATAAGGTGGACTCGTAACAATAATAGAAATAATCGATTGTTCAATATTTTCAGATGTCCAATCGTGCTGAGATTTCAGTAGGAAAATTCAAAGAATATGAATACAAGGAACTGCTCAGGTATTTTGAATTCGTCATCGTTCTTGGTGATTCTTCCTTACAGAAACGACCTCCTTCAGCTGCAAACAATTCTTGGTAAGGAGAAGTTCCTGATGGGAGATGAACCAACCACGGTGAGATCGTTGCACTGTCAAATTAAGTTTTTATCACACTGATCATAACATCTATCACAATTAAAAAATATCAGGTTGATTGTACAGCTTTCGGTCAGATCGGATCAGCTAATGCTATTCCTTCTTCGAGGTCTGCAATAAGTCTATCTCAATATTCAACACAATTATTGTTTCAGATACTATTTCCATGATCTGCTTGATTCATCCGAGTTCGCTCCACTGAAAGAGTACTGCGAGAGATTTAAGACTCGAATCTTCGGAGACGAATTCTGTGATAGGAAATAATTGTGTATTGTTTTTGTAATAGAGCGACTTTTTTACCTTCGGTTTGAGAGTCTTTTCATATATAAATAATGATAAAAACATCTTGAACATATTTCGTGGTGGTGATTTACTCTTTCTTTCTTTTCCTCTCACCATTTTGCCACATTCTTTTTCTCTCTCTCCTTGCACCCATGCAATAGCACAACACACCAAACTCTTCACGTGCTCTCCATTCCCTTCTCTCTTTCTTTCTCCCTCTCGCTTCTCTCCAATCGCCACGCTCTCACTCCTTTCACGTTTCACCCTGTTTCCTTCTGGTTACCTATAAAACAACCAAATTCGTAACTCTAATCAGAATTTTCTCATCTATTTCGAGTTCTTCGTCAGTCCAGTAATTCTAGAGATGTTTGGCTGTGATTGTTGCTGCCTTAGTTCGTTTGTTTACTTGGTGGGAGTGCTTACTATAGCGAGCAAGGTAAGATCATCCCGAACTATTAGAAATACAAAAGATTCTCCAGGTTGTTCCCTTTCTGTTCAAGAAATTGAAGGGAGAAAAGCCAGTGGAACTCCAGGAGAAAAACTTCAAGAAGGATGTCGTTTACTTCTATCAGGTATTGATCTTTGATCTCTGTAGATTCTAATCTCTCTATTCAGTTTCCTGGAACGTCAACTGCCTCTTCCATGTCTCCTTACTGCATCAAGGTCGAAGCATTCCTTAGACTGTACAAGATCAAGTTTGAGGTCAATCATACATTTTTGATTTTTTACCACAGTCCATCTTCAGAGATGCAATACAATGTCCGGACGTGGTTCGAACAATCTTCTTCCATTCATCGAACTAAATGGAGAACAAATCGCAGACTCGCAAATCATCTTCAGAAGACTTACCCAGATATTCAACCTCAAGGTTCGCTCGTATTCTTGATTTCCGAAATTTATCGATTCGTTATAGACATACCCTGATGAGCAGACCGCTGCCATTGGTCACGCTGTTGATAGACTGTTGGACAATCACACTTTCAAGTTTGCTACCCCCCCCCCAAAATATTTAGGAACCCTTTTATTTCAGTTTGCTCATAATGGTGAAGCAGAGCATCGCGTGGAAGATTGTCGAGAAGATCGCCACTGATAATGGTCTCCCTTCCTTCCTCATTCCCATCGCTTCCCGTCTCGGAGGATACTTTGTGGCTAAGCAGGTCTTGTCAACATAACCATTTCATGATGGTTCATTGAGAGTTTTAGACCGTCCAGCGAGCCACTACTTCTATTGGAAGATTCAAGGAAAGCGAGTACAATGAACTGTTCAGGTATTTCGCATACTAATTTGACTGAAATCAGAACTCTTTTCTAGAAACGACCTCGTCCAACTGCAAACGATCCTCGGCAAGAAAAAGTTCCTGATGGGAGAGGAACCAACGGCCGTAAGATATTTTCCGTTATTTGGATGAATTCGAGTCGTGTGCCGTCATGATGAATGACAATAACTCGGTTCCATTCCAGGTTGACTGCACAGCTCTCGGACAGTTCGGTTCGGCCTACTTTGCGGTTCCTTCGGCAAGGTCAGTCGTTTATTCCAATAAGTAGAATCGAAAAGACCAGATAATCTTTCAGATACTGCCTCCATGACCATCTCGAAACCTCCGAATTCGCTCCTCTGAAGGAATATTTCGAGAGAGTGAAAACTCGAATCTTCGGTGCCGAATTCTGCGATCCCATCTGATTCTCGACTCATCTGATCCTTGATGAATAACATTTGTTTCTGTGATTAGGTAAACTTTTCAAGAAATAGTCGACAACATTAGCAATATTCACTTCGCAATTCATTCACAAGGGAAGGGCACAAGTGGTCCGACCTCCCGAGGAAATTCGTTGTTGCCAGTTGAAAGGTACCCCATAGGGAAGTCCAAAACCGCTTTGAGCGGATTGGATATAGGTTTCCTAAGAACCGAAAATTGATGTTGAAATTTACATGCTTTTGCATGGGAAATTTTCGTGCGCGAAAGTCGCACTCCTCTACCATTCCCAAGGAAGGCAGAGCATGAGCCTCGTAGTGTAATGGATAGTGGTTCCGCTCAACATTTTGAAGGTTGTTGGATCGAATCCTTTTGCTTTGTAATTTTTTTGCTACATTTTAAATTGATTTTTGTGCTGTTATTAAAACAATATCGTTGCTCATTTCAACATCGATTTTCGGTTCTTAGGAAACCTATATCCAATCCGCTCAAAGCGGTTTTGGACTTCCCTATGGGGTACCTTTCAACTGGCAACAACGAATTTCCTCGGGAGGTCGGACCACTTGTGCCCTTCCCTTGTTACAAACAGATCAAACATAAATGTCGACTTTTACTGTGTGAATAAACTCAGAATAAATAAGCAAGTAATTCCACTGACGGGTGCTTCCTCGATTTCTATCCACTTCAGAAGTTCTCGTAGTTCATCACTTTCGTTTCTAGTTCCCTGGTACATCGACTTGTTCATCCCTATCTCCATTCTGCATTAAGATTGAGGAATTCTGCAGACTTTATGACATCAAGTTCAAGGTAACTCGCCATTCTATACTAGTAAACTTTTTACAAAGGTGCTCAATCCCAGAGATGCAATACAGCAACAGCTCGTGGCCAGAATAATCTGCTTCCTTTCATTGAACTCAATGGAGAACAACATGCAGACTCTCAGATAATCATAAGGAGACTCACTCAGTTTTTCAAGATCAAGGTTAGCGAAGAAGCTTACTGCGCTAATATCACATTCCTAGTCGTATCCCGATGAGCAGACTGAAGCCATCGGTCATGCTGTTGGTCGACTACTCGATAATCATACCTTCAAGTGAGAAATGTGTTTGAAAATTAAAGTTCAAGCGAAAATGTCTCAGTTTGATGACCATGGCGAAGAAGGACGTCGTTGGAAAGTTCATTGAAGTTGCAGCAAGTCTCAATGGTGTTCCGGCCTTGTTCATCCCCATCCTATCTCGGTTGGGTGCTCCCTTTGTCGCTCAAATGGTATGGATACTTATTTCGAGTTTTTGTATTACAGAATGTAGTGAATCCTCATCCAATCATTGTAATAATTTTGTAGACTGGAGATCGCGCTAGAATCTCTGTTGGGACATTCAAGGAAAGCGAGTACAATGAACTACTCAGGTATACCTACTCGCATATCATCAACATCGATCATCCCAATTGTAGAAATGACCTCGTCCAGCTTCAGACGATTCTCGGCAACAAGAAGTTCCTACTCGGCAATGAACCCACTGCGGTGAGGTTTTTTAACTTCGAAATATCTGATCTTCATTTAGGTTGACTGCACTGCTCTTGGGCAGTTCAGAAACTCATACTTTGCCATTCCGTCTGCACGGTATCTTGGCATTATTGGAGGGCGTGTTAAAGAAACCCTTACAGATTTTACCTCCACGAGCTTTTCGAGTCATCCGAATTCGCTCCTCTGAAGGAATATGCCGAAAGAGTGAAAACTCGTATTTTCGGAGACGAATTCTGTGACAATTACTAATCGATAATGTAAAATCTACGATAAAATGAAGCTGACATGCTACACTTATTTTGTGCGGCACAAAATGCGTGGATGTTTGATTCAAGTGCGCACGACTACAGACAGCACACAAAGCTCTCCATTTTCTCCTCTTTATCTCGCTCTTCCGTCAACACTTTCGTTCTTTTTCACCTGCCGTCTCTTCTGATGGCAAATTCTCTCTCATGACTTTCACATTTTTTTCATTTCGACCGTTGTACCTATCCCTCTTCTAACTTCTAGGAATGCTTGGCTGTGACTGTTGCTGTATCAGCTCCTTTGTCTACTTGGTTGGATTGCTGACCATAGCAAGCAAGGTGAGAATGGACATTCCTTTTCTGTATCCACTCAGTTTTTCAGGTTGTTCCCTTCTTGCTCAAGAAATTCAAGGGAGAAAAGCCACTGGAACTTCAGGAGAAGAACTACAAGAAATATGTCGTCTACCTCTATCAGGTTTGATCAAGTCTGCGAATACAATTGTCAATTGTTCTGATTTTTCAACAAAACATTTAGTTCGGTGGGACTCCGACTGCCTCTTCTCTCTCCCCATTCTGCATCAAAGTCGAGGCTTTCCTAAGACTGCATAAGCTCAAGTTTGAGGTATATGAAACGATAATGGAATAATTATTCGATACGGTCATGTTTAGAGACGAAACACATTCTCTGATCGCGGTCAGAATGGTCAGCTTCCCTTCATCGAACTGAATGGAGAGATCCATTCCGACTCTCAGATAATCATCAGAAGACTCACAAAGATCTTCAAGCTCCAGGTACGATTTATTATGCTGCTCAAAAAGTCATAACGATGACACATCAAGGCTTACCCGGATGAGCAGACTACAGCCATCGGCCATGCTGTTGATCGAATGATCGACAATCACACATTCAAGTACGTCCCTCACATTAATCTCTGAAATGAAACCACCTAGAACCCACCTAGCATAGCCACACAACGAATCTCGACGTTGAATCACCTTTATCATTCCATTTTCAGTCTCCTCATGATGGCCAAACATCGTGTCGTCGGAGAGGTCGTCGTGGCTGGAGCAGAGGGTGTTCCACCCTTCCTTCTTCCGCTTCTCGCTGCAGTTGCCGGACGATACATGGCTGGTGTGGTACGTTATATCCTTGAATTCGATACTTGAACATACTCCATTGCCAAACCTATTGCAGATGGCCACCCGCGCCCAAGACTCAATCGGAAAATTCAAGGAAAATGAGTACAACGAGCTGCTCAGGTATGCCACTGTTGCCTTTCTTTTGAAATATAAATTAATTTCAGAAACGATCTCCTCCAACTGCAGGCGATTCTTGGCAATAAGAATTTCCTTCTGGGAAATGAACCAACTGCGGTACTGAATAAATAATCAAGGACCGCTGGATTATTTATTCCTTATTTTAAATTCGCTCTACGCAATATTTCTTCTCTACAGATCAAAAAATTAAATTCTTTTTAGATTCTACCTACACGATCTTCTCGAGTCCTCCGAATTCGCTCCTCTGAAGGAATATGCCGAAA
>LS485413.1:0-26893 GCA_900490705.1 Pristionchus arcanus
ATATTTTTAAAATTAATAATTTGTAAACAGACCCGCACGCTAAGCACCGTTGTTGACAATACAATAAACCATCTCTTCGTTGCGCCCGATACGGGATTGTCGATTCGAAACCGTCAGTGCACTGGCAGTGGCAAGGTGATAATAATAATAATATTATTAATAATAAAATTTACCAGCACATAATTAGTTATTTTGAGTGGGGGTGAGGGTAAAGGTAAGCTTAGGAGTAGCGAGAACTCCCATCGACCATCGAACTTCTTCAATCATCACGTTCAATTACAATTACAATTACTCATCATGGTCATTTGCTATCATTTTCATAATGGCTTGGAATTTTCGATAGGTTTGACACCTGTTTCATTCGAATACTATTTTACTTTGTTTTCACCGTTATTTCATCGAAATAGCATAAATATTATATAATTATTATATCACAATTTTTCGTCCGTATAGGTCACAGTGTTCACGGGAGACGGAAGTGGGAGCGGGACTGATCCAAATTATAAAATGGCATCGTGGAGGTCATTTCTTATTTTTTATATATTTTTATACGAAATAATAATAATAATAATAAATTCTAAACTTTTAGCTGCGCAGATTTTCCCGATTTACTAATCGCATTCGATATCGTGATCACTTTGTCAGTGCAAGATGGCATGCAGTTACATGTGGATTATGATGCAAATGATTACATGAATGGTATGGCCTTGTCCTAGAACCAAGTCCCCCAATCACATGATATTGGATGATTGTTGATTGTCATTGTTGTGTTGTCCCCATGATTGTTGTCGAAGAAACGCAGAAACATTCACAATTGCATGAGCATCGCGTAACTACTCGAAGCTTTTCAGGTTACGCTCCACAGCCACGCGAGCGGATTGTAGTCATGGCAAGCGGTCGAAGTGATGACTTGCAGAATTACCGTGGAGTTAACGTAGCCAGAATCAATTTCGAGACAGTGTGAGTGATCTTAAAAACTTAACTTATTCTTAAAAAAAACTTAAACTTAAACTTAACTTATTCTTATTATAGCGATAGTGATGAAAAAAATTGTCATGGGGCATTACGATCGGATAATCTGCGTATATTTCAGTACTACAAATATAGTAGTGACAGCTTCATGCGATCCTTGCACGTTCGACAAGAATTATAATGGTTCTGTCAGGGTTACTACATACAATGACAATTGGAATATTGCCTCAGAGGAAACGTAAGGACATACTTTGTATACTTTAAACACATACTTTAAAAATTTGTTTCTTAATTTCGGATTTTTTTTCAGTTTTCATTCAAAAGGGACAAGCTCCTTTGCATTCAATCAAGGTCTTGAGGTATTTGTTCAAATTTTTAAATTAAATTCTTCAACACTTCCTTTTCTCTAAATTCTCAGGTGCGTTACGAGGGAACCGAAATCGCTCCAGAAGATATTTGGAGCAATAACGACAATTTTATTCTTGAGCTCAATTTCGGCGGCTTTGTTCCAGGTTAGTTCTTTTAAAATAATTAACTTGTGATCACGGATCTTTGCAGCTACAACGACAACCACGCCTACACCACTGACTGACAAGGGTAATGTTGGAAAATTTGGGACTCAAAATGAAGAATCAACTTTCAGACCCGTACTGTGGATGCGATTTGGACCCGAAATTCGGAATGCCCGTCGGTTGGGATCCATCAGAGATTTGGCTGGATATCGCTATTATTCTGGACACATCGGAAGCAATGGGAGAAGTGGCCCTGATTGATGTAAGCCCCCTCTTTTTTTCGAGTTATTGCACGAAAAGGTAAATAAAATCTCAGGCGAGCACCCTCATCGAATCATTCTTCGGCTCAGATGACAACGATGTGCTGATCACTTCAACCAGTGCTACTTTCTACACTCGAGTCGGACTGATCGCAATGTCGGATACGGCTGAGGTTGGCAATAAAAATTGTAAAAATGTGACTTCGCAAACCTTCCGATGACAGGTTCTCTACAACCTCAACATGACCAAATCGGATAAGGTACTGGACAAAGTGCAAATCAAAAAAGGAGTTTCAGTCATCGATGTAGTCGAGTAGGCAATTCACACCTGGGAAACCCAATTCTAAAATTTGCTTCAGTTCGTTCAAAATAGCTGAGCAAATGCTGATCGAGGGTCAGCAATCGAGTCCGGACCGAGCAAAAGTGCGACAGGTCATTTACTACATGACTGATTCGGATCCGTAAGCAAAAATTGTATCGTTAGTTGAGATACTGTTCAGGTTGACAGACATGACGCCTATGAACCAGTTCAAGGCCTCTAATGGAATCGTCATCGTCAATAGTGCGTTTAAATTTCAAAATATCAAAAAAAAATTTTCCTACAGACTTCGTCGAAGCCGGCGACTCGCCTCGACCTGGATTGAAAGACCTCGCTTCGGATGGGTATTACTACACTGACATTCAGGACAACTACATGTTGTCCATTCAACTCTTCTGCAAAGGTACTCATACTATTCTTTGTTGAAATCACTAAATTAGTTTTTTTAGCAAACTGCTACTGCAAGGCCGATAAGGAATCCTATGCCGGTCAGAGCAAGGACCCTGCCTTGATGGCTTCAGGTAAGCATTTTTCTCAAACGGTATAAATATATTTTTCCAGGCGGTTGTTTCCACGCCGCTCCCGTCGGTGTCCAGTTCAGTCAGGCTAGAAGCAATTGTGAAAAACTCGGTGGAGGATTGATCGCTTCTGTTCACGATCAAGAGAAAGCAAAGTTTTTGCAGAAATGTAAGATTTAATATTTTAAAAAGATTCCATCATCCAATCAATCAAACCTCCTTGATATTCATTTCATATGAAAATGGGCTTAAGCCGATGTGATTTGTTGTAGCTATGGTAAAAGCCGCGCCGAAATCGAGCTACTTCTGGATCGGCTATTCCAAATCGGATGATAATGTGTGGAGATGGGAGGACAAGGTAATCGATTCAATCTTGACATCATCATTTAAAATGATAAGTGTTTTCAGTCCTCTAATCCCTACACAAACTGGGGCGAGGATGAACCGAGTGCTGCTGCTGTTGCCAAGTGTACCTACGTTGATACGACTACGGATGAACTTTATTGGTGAGCAATTCTGTTTCTTTGGGTAATTTCGATACTGTTTCCGTCGAAAATCTGATGTAAAACTACTTCAACGAGAGCAAAATCGACACTGGCGGTGAATCAGAATCAATCTACATTTCAGGGGCGCCGGCAACTGCAACGTCGGCTTCCCATCGGTGTGCGAGTTCGCGCCTTGCTCTGTCGGCAACAATTGCTGAATACTACTTTTTAAAATGAAGATAACTTCATAAATCGATACATCAGCAAAAGAGTTCAACACTAATATTTCGCAGACAAATCCGATACATCACTATAACAGTGCGTTCGCATAAGAATCGCCACCACCCCGTACAGTAAAATTTAACACCTCGGTTTTTCGACTGATTAAGGCCCCACTCGACCCCCTGCATCGATATCCGTCAAAATTTCTACCATGCGGTCCTCATTTGCATAAATAATTAGGGTCAAAGTTAAGCATATTTTCAAAGTTTTTTGATAGTACGGGCGAAAATGAAGACCAAATGTGCTGAAAATTGAGGTATAGGGACAGTTTTGCACGCTGAACACGCCTGTGATATTCATTCATGCTGATTCAAAAATTTGCATATTTATGAAAACTTTGACCTCGATTTTCTCGAAGAGGAAGAATAACTGGTCTCCAATTTTTTGATATGATGTAGCCCATGAATAGGGCTTTCCAACGCGCCCGGGCGCGTTTCATGCTTTGTGTGTCTTGGTACTTAAATCCTTTAAAAACGTTTAATTTTAATTCGAGAGTAACCCATGTTTCACCCTTATTTCGCTTCATTCCCTCCCTTTCGCCGCGCCCGTGCGGTCTAGAATGGCTCATTTCTCCCTTCACTTCTTCACAGCCCGCCAGAGAGGGGAGATAATCCAATTCTCGCGTCCGAGGGCCATTGCGTGTCTCTTTTTTCCCCTCCCTTTCATTCTCGACCATCTCGACTGATCTGCGCGGTCGAGAGGGAAAGAATGAGGGGGTGAATTACTCAAAATGCAACAAATTCCATATGTTTCATTCACTTTATTAAATCATCAAAAATCTCTTGCTATTATAGCGATTCACAATAATTGAAAGACGTCGACGAAGCGGGGTAATTGTGGCGTACCGGGGGAATAGGACATTGAGGGAGTGGTGTAGGGTTGGCGTTTTGATTCCTCAATGATTCCCGGAATCAAATGATTCCCATCATTCTCGGAATCATTGATTCCGAGAATCGGTGAATCTCGGAATCAAATGATTCCGGGAATCATTTGATTCCCAAGTGCATATCTCAGGTAAAAATGGTCCGATTAATTTGAAATTTTGAGAGAAAGTTAATTATCTAATATATGTCACGTATTTCAATTTTGGTGTAATTTCGTTGCAATTTTGATGTAATTTTAATTTTCACAAAATTAGTTAATTCAACTACTATAAAAGCACTCACCTTTTATATCTAATATCGTCCGAATGGCTATTATATCTGTCTGGTTATTCATTGTGATTTATTTGAACAATATCGTGATGTCTGAGAGTATCGGTGAAGATTATTCAAGAATCAACCTTCGAAAATATTTTGAACCTGTCGACAAAACCTCTAACAAGTTTTCTTGCAAGTAAGATTTCGCGTTTGATGTATTCGCATATGAAACTGGATCCATCGGTAAGTTTATTCAGGCTTTGCCCTCAGAATCAGTCTACTGCAAGATCCGGTCTTTTCATCATTAATGAACGATGGACTAATGCATACAAGCATATAAGAAACTATCATCCTGACGAATATGAGAATGAAAAAAGTCGCCAAGTACGAAATAATGCCATCAGATTTATGCCAATATATACTACAGGACAGCTTTAATAAGTCTCTCGCAAAGTTCATTTCCGTTCATAGCCTCTCCTATAATCTTGTGAATAGTAAGGAATTCAAGGAACTCGTTTCCTTACTTGATCCACATGTTATAGTAAGAATCAATCACATTTTTTTGGTTTTAATATAAAACAGGTCCCGGAACGTCGAACCCTTTCGAATATAATAATCCCTAGAGAACTCTCGAAAGTTCTACATAGTGTCTTGGTGGTAATTCAAATTTTGCTTTAAATTGACTTTGTGAATATCGAATAGGGTGCGAAAGGCATCCCCATTGCGTGTACGACAGACGGATGGACGAGCCTTCGTGGCAGTGTTCACCTAGTCAGCCTTTCTGTCCATTGGATACCAAATGACTGGAGCGAATATAAAGTATGGAAACTTTATAGTCCCGTGAATCACTTACAAATTAAGGAGGCAATTATTTCTGCTAAAAACTTGCCTGGCAAACAAGATGCTAAATCCATTGCTGGCCTTCTATCAAAGGAATTCGAACGATATGAGCTGACGGTCCATGCGGCCACAACTGATGGAGCTCGTGTTATGCGCTCAACATGCTCTTTGCTCAAAATAGACAAGTATTTATTGATATAAGAAAAGTACTTCTAAGATACAAATTACAGCTATTGGTGTTTAGCTCATTTGTTTCAATTGGGAGTGAAAGACTTTGAGAAGGAAGCAAATGTTACACCCATCCTTCAAAGACTGAACTCAATTGCAACTTCACTCAACAAATCAGCTGTTCTGAGAGATCATCTTAATACGTAACGAATTAGGTCTAATTGATAAGACATGATTACCGCAGGTATCTGCTAAATGACAATGTTTTGAACCCGAGCAATATTCCTCGTTCTTGCCCTACACGGTGGACGTCATCTTTCCAGCAATTGTCAATCGGGTCTAAATATGTAAGAGTTCCTACATTTATTGACGACAGGGAAAGTTTATAGGCGGACACACTTAATACCATGATATCCGATGGTATTGATATTGGCACTACCGAATTTACAAACGAAGAACGGAGATTTATGAAAAATATACAATGGGTGGAGGAACTAACTTACTCCGCAATTGCAACAGTTTGCTCATCGTCCTCTGTGATATCTGAGGGACTGGTTGTATGTCTTCGGCTGCTTGCTAGATTGAACTAGTATGATTACATCTGCATACAATATCTTTATTATTAATTGAAGTATGGCATTGAATGACAGTAGTTCGCGTATCAGAGATTTATCGAGTAAACTCTACGATTGCTCGAAAAAACGCCTAGAGCCAAATGTGATAAATAACCCAAAGGTCGGTGAAAAAAAGTTCAATTTTGCACAGGGTTTACAGTTTCGTTTCGCCCTTCTGCTCGATCCGAGATACTCATTTTCTGAACGTGTATTCAATGATGATCATGATACTAACGAGTCAGAATGGCAAAATCTATATGACGAGTTCTTAGAAACGTTTGGTATTTGATTCTCTTATTGTTTCTGGAGACAAAATGATAATATTTAAGAAGAACCAGACGTGGGAAGTGCTTCTGATGATTCCGATAATGAAATCAGCAAAAGACCTGCGATCACAAATCGCTTGGATCGTACCCAATTTTCCGGCTCCTTATTAGATGACATAAGACCAGTAATGACTAATTCTAATCAGGCATCTCTATCCTCTCCGACTCGCACGCTCAAAGTACTTTTAAATCAGCTCATTTTCAAATATCGCTTTGAATTAAGGACGAAATTAAATCATTCAAAACACTCATTTTCAAAGATAGACCCGTTGGCCCTCAAGCTCATCTTCATTTTTACGCAAAGAACCATGCGAATCATCGTCTTTTGAGCAAGCTAGCTCAGCAGTTCTTAGCTATTCCGTCATCGTCGGTCTGTTCCGAACGGCTTTTTTCTCGCTGTACGCGACTCTATCGAAACACACTTCGGTCTAAAATTGGCCCATCGCCGGCCGAAAATCAAATTGTATATGCTGCAAACCTTGATCTTGGAAAAAGGTTTGTTGCCACTTGCCACCATCTCATTTCAAAAAGATCTCATTTCAGGGAAATGCGACTCGATGAAGTCCGTGTTAAGCCATTGAACAAAGATGAAGACTGGGAATTGAGCAGTGATGAGGAAAGTCTGCACAATGTAAGATAGACAAATTAATACTCCTGAGCGTGACTGGCACAATCCAGGTATCCGACAATGAAGATGAAGATGAAGCGATGTATGACGATCCTAGAGATTTTACCGAAGAACTCATTGATGAAGAAAAGGATGACGATATTAGAGAGATGAGAAAACATCTAGAAGATTTGTGGACTGAGGCGAAAGAAAACAAGATAGAAGAAGAGGCTACTACTACGACTAAGAGTGGACGATCTAAGAGAAAGGGCACCAAGGAACTTACTAATTCTGCCAAGAAACTCAAAAAATGATTTATCTTTGACGTGTACTGATAAAAATACTTTATAAAACTTTCCTATTTTTCATTCTTCAAAATCTCGGAATCATTTGATTCCGAGATTCTCTCTCCAAGGAATCATTTGATTCCTTGTAAACGAGGGAGAGCGGCGAGTCGAAATCATTCGATTCCTCTCCGCGCAAGGGGGAGCGGTCTTTTCGGAATCAAAACGCCAACCCTAGAGTGGTGGCAATGCTCAACCACTTCGACCTCTCTGCCACAATGCCCTTCGCGGCGCATAGTCTCGGGAATATGATTAAGAGCGTGTAATTTTAATGGGACTGATTCTGTTGGATTGAGATGAGTCCATAACACTTGAAGCCGTTCGACGTAATTCTCGAATTGGACAATTTCCGTGTGGGTTTGATATCTTGTATCGACAATCTTGAACATGCCATTGAAGACATCGAACAGTTGAATGCCGTACTGACGAATCTAGGAAATATATATCGATTAAATATAGGAAAGTAATAAAGATACCTCATCATTCTCAATGAGACTCCAGAGTACGCGAGAATTTTCGGGAAGTGTGAGCCTTCGCGCATCGGCGCCCACCAAATCTGCATAGTAGAACCGGCTGTAAACGCCGCATTGAACCTTGATCTTCTCAAGTGCCTTCGTGAGCTTATCGTCAGTTCGACATTCTTAAATTTTCAAATCAGAGAAACATAAATCACACTTCTCACCGTCTCGAATGAGTTCATTTCTCTCCAGTTCGTCCATCGCCAAATTTTCCATCATCTCTTGCTCCATCTCCTCCAATTGTTCAATAGTGTCCCTGTCGTTTTCCAATAGACTGCGAATGGTCTCTCCTCGACATTCAATGCATCTGATAAAAAAACCGTTTAATCTGCATCAGTTAAGAAAGGCACCTGAATTTAGTCGAATTTAGAGGTGACAGTTCGCCATTCCAGAATCGAGAGCAAACATCGTGATTGGACAGTTCGCACCTGGAGCACTGATTGATCGAAAATAATTTGGTCAATAGATTACGATGTGCACGGAATGTAGTCCCAATTGAAATCAGAATTACAGATGAGAGTTCTAAGGCACATCTAAATGAAATTGAAATATTTTTTTTTTAAATTTAGAAAAATATTACACTGCTGCAGTGCTCTTCCGAACGAAGGTTCTTATCATTCAGTCCACTGGTCGCATCGTGCACCGTCCTTATCTGTTTCTTCAGCTTTCTTATCGATTCTAGGCCTCCAGCAGAAATTGAAATTGATCTTGTTAATTCCTGCAGCCGATCGCTTTTCTCCTCGTTCCACTGAAATTAAGAGAACTACAATTTGTTAAAATGGTAAACGAACTTCCGTGGCCTCTCCTCCCAGTAATTTGCTCAACAATGCCATCCCCTTTTTTGTAATGCCGGTCAGCTCATGGTTAATTGGAACGACAATGTCGGTTGCAGAGAGTGAAGGGATCAATGGCTCCTTGGTGATATTCATCTCTCCCACGATGTAGTCAGATCGAATGTTGTGTGAGCAGCGGCTATCCCAATTCTTCATGAGAATCCTCTTCGAATCGCAAATAGGGCAGTGGAATCGGGATGCGGCGCCTGCAAATCGATTCATTTAACGAGTATGCGAGTATGTGTTCTTCATTCGCACCGCACGGGCCAAGTTGAATGGGACGGAATGAAGAGAATAAGGGGGAAACTGGGTTCAATCTCGAAGAAAAATTAAACATTTTTAAAGGATTTAAGTACCAAGACACACAAAGCATGAAACGTGCCCGGGCGCGTTGGAAAGCCCTATTCATGGGCTACATCATATCAAAAAATTGGAGACCAGTTATTCTTCCTCTTCTAGAAAATCGAGTTCAAAGTTTTCATAAATATGCAAATTTTAGAATCAACATGAATGAATATCACAGGCGTGTTCAGCGTGCAAAACTGTCCCTAGACCTCAATTTTCAGCACATTTGGTCTTCATTTTCGTCCGTACTATCAAAAAATATTGAAATATGCTTAACTTTGTCCCTAATTATTTATGCAAATGAGGACCGCATGGTAAAAATTTTGACGGAAATCGATGCATGGGGTCGAGTGGGGCCATAATCAGTCGAAAAAACGAGGTGTTAAATTTTGCTGTACGGATTCTTGCAGAAAGTGGCGATTCTTACGCGAACGCACTGATAACCAGTTTGTACGAACGGTGCAGCGTGATTTCGTAATACATACGTGACTGCTTCTCTCACGTGCGCAAAATCAAAACTCGAATAAGACTAAAAGGCTCAGTTTATTCAATCGTTGACGTCAATATACAAACACAAATATGAATGCGAGTGCAGGAGAAGTAGGTAGAAGAAGAAATGTATGCTGGATGGATGACAGTCGTCATTCCATGACATCTTACTTGTCGAAGCACTTCTTGATCTTCTTCCAGTATCCGTCCGTAGCCGACTTGCTGCAGCCGCTTGGGCCTGCAATCAATGCCTTTTTTCCGTCCAAATCACTAACCACTAAACAGTGTCTCAGCCCAGTCGCATTCTCTAGGTAGAAAACTAGACAACACAGGACAAAAACTCGCGTCAAAAAATATTTAAAAAAATCCTACCTCCATTGTGAAGACGTGCCGCCTTCTCGCAGTCAGTCATGGCTTTGGGGCAGTTGTGCTCGTACCTGGAAAAGGATGGATGGTCTTTCTCCCTCATTATGCTATGCTCTCACTCGTTTCTCTGGCTGTCAAGAGGTATTCCAAACGAGAACATGTCTACTAAACGTATTCTCCTCAATAATTAAAAAAGAACCGCTGAAATGACGTTATGGAGACCAACGATTCGGATAAACTACCAATACGATAGAGATTCGGTGGTTTATCATTAAAAAAATTCTCGCTTGATATACGCTCCTCGAAGCAATACACATCACTTGCATAATATTAGGTAATCCCATCATCGTATGAATGTAGGCTATGACTGGAGAATATGGAGTAGAGCTCGAGAAATGACACCACCGTCTCTTCATTTTACACACTCTCTCGCCCGCTCGGTCGACGCGAGAGTGTGCAGAATGAAGAGACGGCGGTATCATTTCTCGAGCTCTAATGTGGAGTGCAAACTCACTTGTTGACGTATGCGTTGACACAGCCCGTGGAGCAGGCCAAGTCGTCGGAGCATCTGCAATTCGCAGGTATATTCCAACGTTTTGTTTTTTTTGATTCCCCTTTTTTCCTGAGAAAAATACTGAAAAACTATTTGTATAGTCACGATATCGCAACAGATTGTCAGAAATAGCAGTCTCTGTGAGGAGCCGAATGTGACGTGAAAGGACTAAAAGTGATTCAAATCTCACCTCTTCCAGGCGGCCACGAGCTTTTCCTTTTCCGTAGCACCCTTCTCCGGCGTGGGCGGTTTCTGCACAGATCAAAGATCAAAGATCAACTCATCAATCACTTTCAAAAATACCACTATTGGCTGCCCCACCATCGAACACGCAGAAGAGCTGTTCTTCTTCTCGTTGAGCGAAAGAAGTTACACAATGACTCCAACATTGTTGATTGGACCATTTCGAATGCCTTTGTCCGTCACAAGAATTTGCGTACCTTCACATCCGGCTGGCCGCAGTCCTTGTAGTAGGGCAGCTTGATCTGGTAGTACCCACAGGACAGAGAGCCCGCGTCGTCGTTGCATCCGATAGCCTGCAAATTTGAATAATGAGCGTTGACAAAACGGTGTTCAGCGCACTCTATGGAGTGTTTTATTTGCTAGCTAATTATAATACTGCCTAAAATAGAGAACCCGCGTCGTTCAAATGGAGATCATCATTCCAACCTTACAACCGGACTCCTGAGTGCAGATACAATCGAGACACTTGTCGGCGAGGGCCGCTCCTGAAACGAGATTACGGTAAGTGTGCTTCACTGAGTTACGGTAACTGGGGTTTGGTAGGACAAAAATAATATTCGAAAAATATTGGCACTAACCGAGAATAGCGGCGATGAGGATGAATGTCTTCATTGATGTGTTGAGGGAAGACTGATGGCTGAGCTAGGGGATGGTAGGGTTTTATACCCTGCCAGTTGCAGGATGTTGTTGTCAACACCTCAGCAATGACTATTAATGTCGAATAATGTTCCCTTGGATGACTGGATAACGGGGAAACACTCAGAAGACGCTTTTCTCTTCCATAGGCGAAATGTTGTCGTAAACACTGCAGCCGTGACTAATCTTGGGTGAGTCGTGATCTTTCTTTCTACTCCTTCAGTCTCTTTTGGATGACTCGATCTCGAAGAAACGCCTAGAAGACGCTCTATCCTGCCAGCAGCAAGATGTTGTTGTCAACACCTCAGAGATGACTAAGATTGGCGGAGTCGTGATGTGGCATTTCTATTCCACCTGGCTTCTCTCTGCTAACTGAGAGGCTACGTTTCGCGTAGTTGTTGTTGTTTCACTCTTCCCGAAGCGAGATGTTGTTTTGCAGTGTTGCAAAACAACATCTCGCTATGACTAAGGTTGGGGGAGTCATCATGAGACATCTTCCTTTGGCTCAAGTCTTTCTTCGATGCCACGATCTCGACGAAACTCGAGAGTGTGATCCCCCAGAGGCGATCACACTCTCGAGTCTAGAGGCGAGATTACTAACGAGGCTGCAGCGATGATGTGGCACTCCCCGCAACTGACGAAGAGGATACGTGGACAATTTAGCATCTTTCGAGTTGTAATAACTTCGACACATCACTACTTTCTCTTCACAGGGTTCGATATTGTTTGCAACTATTATCTGGCATCTCTCTCGCTACTTCCCAGTCTCACTTAGATATATGTCAGCGTGCATAGAGCCAGTGTCTTTGAGATGACTGGAATCACTCGCTCGAGATACAACAAGAATACTAACTGCTAAAGTGAACTCTGGAGGCTATACAACAAGGCACAAGCCTTGAACTTATCACCGTAAGCACATGGTACAATCCCAACACTTCGTAGTGCTCTGAGATGTGCATTAGCATTCTTTTCTCATTTGTAAAATCAATCTTGCCTAATTTAATTTACATTTAAATTGAATACCAAACAAAATTCAAATAACCATTGTCATTGTGTTTATCTTCCCTCCCCTCACTCTTCACATTTGCGCCGGTATGGCGCGGTCGCCTCTGTCTAATTTTCTTCAATTTCGACTCTTCTGCGCCCTCCTTTCGCTGCTTATTCCTACAGTAACAGCGGTTAACATCAGTCGATGCTACAGTGATACGGTATGATATCATTTATTGTCTTTTGATCACTAAATCATAGTTACGTTCATATTTCCGTAAGGAATATATATTGCATTGAAAATTAGAAATATGAAATTCTATTTCCATGGCTTGATTTCATTTCGTTACTTGGCACGGTCTAAGAGCAAAATCACTTTTCTAAAGTGGATAAAGAAAGATAAAGTGGGATTGAAAAAAAATTATAACATTTGAAAAACGCTTTCTCTAGTACTGTTCATATGCTTGATTTGGTAATAATTGTATTTCCAGGTCTGCTTTTATAATCAATGTGATGGAAGTACGAATGATACAAGTTTAACGCTATTCACTATTGGTCAGAAGACACCTTCCAACCTCAGTAGTTGCGAAGTTATCTTGCAGATGAAGTAGGTTTCAATAATATCTGTCCTTTCACAGACACTGGAATCGATTCACAATAATTTTTTCCTTTTTCAATCATTTTCTGAGAGTTTCAAAATATATAGGGTAGAAGATAATGAAAAATATGAAATCGCGTTGTGAAGTATAAAAAAAAATATAGAGCTATTCCGGACTTCTAATGTAGTGAGTTTCAGAAAACTCACGCCGAAGCGACTTGTAATATGGCTACGTCTGAAGAGAGATTTTAGAAAAGAAACCCGAATCTCAATGATAATTCTCCAGTCGTCATTCGAATTTTATCCAAAGGAGGCAATGGATCCCGAGTCGGGTACCGAAATAAGTGAGTCTATGGATGTGTAGAGTCTATGTGTAGAGAGGAAAAAGGGAATTAACTAATTATTTAAATAAAGTACGCTTCACGCCATCAATACTTCCTGGAGAGTACAATTTACGACTGGAAGTGAAATCCGATTTTGAAGTACGTTCTGGCTTTAAACTTCTTCTGCGCTCGGAAACTGCGGAAAATTCGTTCACTTTTCACATAATGCATAATAAAACAACATTTCTAACATTGCAGAATTTACACTCGAAGAGAAATATCATCGGAATTGAATTCGAACAAGTACAATTAAAGATGTTGCCTCCTCAAACTCCTCTTGATGAAGCCTTGCGTAAAACCAGTGAGAATTTTAGATACTTTTTAAATGTAACGTTTCCCATTCAGTGACATGCTCAACTGAGGGCTTCACTGATATCGATAAAGTACAATCGATAACTGATTACGAATTGAAACCGGTGAGATTAAAAATACGAGAGACGATTCAATTTCTATTTCCTCATCAGGTTGATTTCGCCGAATCGCGACTCATTTGCCCGAGCGGCTTCAATCTCTCGTATGTTTTAAATTACAGCGTTTTCGATGGAAGTAAATTTGAATTAAAAAATACTTTCAGTGCAGTAAAAGGTGGAAATCCCACGCTGATTCCCGAAATTTATTGCGAGGTTTAATGGAAGTTTATTTTTGAAATAAGTATTGTTTTTAGAACAACCAATGGCAAACGGATTACTTTAACACCAGCAACCATCCGGTTTGGGAAGGTACGATACATTTAGGAGGTGCAGGCTAGCTCATTCATTTCAGAATTCCTGGATTCTTCGGGTATCAAAATGGAATCTGACGGTGATCAACACAAACTTACGATACTCGATGAATTAGCTATTGGATGCGTGCGAAAACGTAAACATTCGCAAATTTTGACTGGAATCATGAAATATTATCAGAATGTTCAACCTGCGTTAATTTGCCGGATCCTGTTAATTGTGAAAAATGCGTTTCGCCGAAATTTTTGAAGCCAACGGCAAACAGGTTCTGCGCGTATATTGAGGTACGTTCCCTGAGGTGTTCGAAAGATGAATTTCATTGTTGCGCACGTTGTCTCGCTAGGCAACCTGCATAGAGAGGTTAAAGAAGGCGTCCCACGAACCGCGCGGGCGACTATGCAAAGTGAGGAATGTGAGGGCGCGCTCTCCTCATTTCGCACGCTCTCTAGCTCGTTGCCTGCGTTTCAGGGTCACTTGGAATACAGCCAACTGCTCATAACTCAGTTAAAACGAAAATTGAAAACATGGGAGTTTTGAAATTGTTATCGACTCTCACAACCTCACATTGAGAACTCAGTTAGCCAGATATTCGTGGGACACCTTCTTTAACGAACAAATCCCCCCGAAGATGGTGAGAAGTTAGGAATGCGAGGCTGCGCTCTTGTAATTTCGCACGATTTCTGCATAACTCGTTACCTGAATTTCAATCGACAGTATCTCAATTCCCAGACATTTATTAATTGGAAAGGGTAGCCACATCTCACATGGAGAATCCAGTTAGTCAGATATTCGAGGGAATCCTCCAATATACCTGCTGCGACCCGTACACTGTGCTTTGGAGTCTTATTATTAATATTACTTTATTCTTAAATTACAGTGCGAGAGCGGCTACGGGTTCTCATTAAACGGAGATGCGCTGAATAGTATCATTCCATATTGCAAAGCGAGCAAATGGTACTACAAGAGTAGTACACCCATTCGACAGCTGACATGCATTCCTCGTAGGTTGCTTAAAAATTTCAAATTTTTTTTTGTATAAACGGGTGTGATGCAGATTCAAATAATTTAGATGGAACGAATAAAGCTGAACTTCCGAAAAACGGCAGGAAACCGGATGCAGATGCGCAGATAGGCGCAGAGTAAGTTTCGTTTCTAAAAAAAAGAGTGTAACTGTATTGTATTGTTCCAAAAGTTGTCAAATAGCTGGTGATGTTCCAGAGATACGAATCTAACGGCAAGAAAAACTCGTCACCGAGTGAAGAGTTTCCCTGGCGAACAGGAGAAAAACAGTGCAGGTATCTTGATAATTTTGCAAACAAAAAATGGATATACAATATTTGTTGAGGTGATTGGCTAAAAAAGAATTGGATCTCATCAATTCTCGTTCCACTCATAATATTAGCCGGAGTCACTGGATGCATCGTTTTTCTTGTGTGCATGATGAAGACTAAAGAGTGAGAACTACTCTGGGTTTTATTGTTAGTTACAAATGTTTAAAATAAACGATAAAAAAAATAATTCAATTTAAATTGCAGTGAGCAAGAAGATTTACTTCGAGCTGAAAGGAGAAGAGAACAGGAGGAAATAAATGAAGTCAGTGGCCGAGAGCGCTCAAGTTCATCGAGATCCGATTCCTCTCTTGTTTGAGAAGAATAAACAATAAGAAAACCACCACTGAAACTAAAAAAACATTCGAATAAATATTCTGTTTATTTGCGCAAAAATACTTGTTTTCGCAATTATAACATCATTACTTGATCAGTCAAAATCGAATTTGCAAATCGAATTTGCTGATTTTAATTTGAATCAAAATTCAAATTATCCCACTGCACTATTCTCATTCGTTCCCTCACTCTTCACATTTGCGCCGGTATGGCGCGGTCGCCTCTGCCTAATTTCTTCCAATTTCGACTCTTCTGCGCCCTCCTCTCGCTGCTTATTCCTACAGTATCCGCGGTCAACATCAGTCGATGCGACAGTGATACGGTATGAACATATTTCAGGGTATTTGACGATTACAGTATAGTTTTGTTTATAAAATGGGGTGGGGTGGTCTATCCCCACCCCCTCCCGCGGACCGGCCGCTTCTAGAACGGAGAGAAAACCTTTGGGCACTAAAATAAAGAAGTGTCAATGATCTTACTTTCAGAGCTGCTTCCATGACATGTGTGACGGTGGACTTGTTACAACTTTAAAACTATTCAATAATAGTCAGGAGACATCCTTCAACCTCAGTAGCTGCAAAGTAATCTTGCAGATCAAGTAGGGTTTAATAATTTACACCCCACAGGACGAAGACATAAGACCTTTCTGCAAAATCCCAGTTGGGAGGAATGGGTCACTCCGGGGGAAGAATATGAATTTCAGAAAACTCTCTGCGAATCGACATGTGTCATGGCTACGCGTATTAGGAAACGTCCAAGAAGACAGCGAAATAAGAATAGCAATCGCTCATGCGGACTTCAATCTAACTCCAACAAAATTTAATACGATAAATTATACAACTCACGACATCAGTCGTGTGTCTGTCGGTATGTTTTTCTTTTTTTTCTTCTAAATTATCGTGCATCTGAAAGGCTCTACAAACGAATTGATAGGTAGGGAATCCAGTTTTCGAGAGTGGAGGGGAGTGGAGGATTAGGGTTTTTCCCGGTCTGTTTCTTCCTCAGCCATTGAGTTTGGAAGGGGAAATAATCTCATAATAAAAAATTTGTGTATGAGCCCACTAGAAGAATTAATTATTCATAATGCTAAAAAATAATTACAAGGCTATATTTCTATCACTACCTTAATTTTTTTATAAAAATTGATTTGCTATGAAGGAATTTAGTCCGCTTCAATCCGTCTCTACGATCTGGTGAATTCAATTTACATATGGAAGTGATATCCGAATCAGAAGCAAGTATTTAACAATTCTGCTTCTTACAATGTCGTTCGTTCTCATTACATATATGACTTACAACAAAACATAATAGAATCCAATTGTGTTCATGAAATTGTTTGATGGAATTGCGTATCCACTGAACTGCATCTTTTCAGGACCTACTCGCTCCCAATTGTGAAGAAAATGATCTGATAGTAATTGGCGTAAATTTAACCAATCCTCG
The DNA here is from genome assembly GCA_900490705.1 of Pristionchus arcanus. Taxonomy (NCBI): domain Eukaryota; kingdom Metazoa; phylum Nematoda; class Chromadorea; order Rhabditida; family Neodiplogasteridae; genus Pristionchus; species Pristionchus arcanus. The sequence goes on from LS485413.1 coordinate 17,167, forward strand.
TATACGTCCCTCTATCTGGTTTTGTAATCACAATGAAACTCTCGAAAAAGCATTTGATAAAACAGGTAAAATTTTATACTTTTATTTAAAGCAAACTCTCGTTTCAGTAACATGCTCGACTAATGGACTTACTGATATCACACATCTACCAACAACAGAGTATGAAGTTAAACCGGCGAGTTTCGAGAATATTCAAAAAAATTTTTATTTGATTTTCAGGTTGATTTCGCGGAATCGCGACTCGCTTGCCCGAGAAAATTCAATCTCTTGTAAGTATTTATTGATTAGAACCTGAAAATTTTAAAATGTATTCTTTTTCAGTGCAGTGAAGGATGAAAAACTTAAACCGATTCCTGACATATACTGCGAGGTTTTTATCAAAAAACTTGGAAAAATAAATATTGTTGTTTTTCCAGAACAATCAATGGCAGACCGACTTCTTTAACACCAGCGATCATCCGGTTTTGGAAGGTCAGCATACGATTCGAAGTATCGAGATAGTTCTTTCTCGTCAGAATTACTGGATTCTTCGGGTATCATAATGGAATCTGATGGTGACCAACACAAACTTACAATCGTCGATGAATTGGCTATCGGATGCGTGCGAAAACGTAAACTATATTAGTTTGAAATTTTTAGTCTGATTAAGACTGGCTGAACCCAATTACATGAGGACTCATTGAATTTCTGCGTAATCTGAACGAAAAGTTGCTGTATTATTTTTAGAATAAATGTAATTCAGATTGCTCATCATGCATCTATAAGCCGGATCCCGTGAATGATTGCAAGCATTGCATTTGGCCTATATATCTGAAACCAGCAACCAGTTTGGAGTGCGGTAACCTCGAGGTATACGTACGCTGTAGAATTCTGTATTCCGCACTCATTACGAATGAAAAAAAGCATTCTAAATGTGTTTTTCAGTGCGAAAGCGAGTACGGGTTCTCCCTCGATGGATATGCGCGGGTTGATATTGTTCCAATTTGCAACGCGAGCAACTGGTACTATAAATCGTCTGGTGTACTCGAGCCGATTCATCATCTATCTTGTATTCTAATTTGTGAGTTATGTTGATTCTTTTATTGGGACTTTTTTACATCCGTGCCGGGCCCCGCCCCCTTGACTCCACCCCCTCAAAAGAGGGTGGGAGGGGCGAGCATACCCCACCTCCAGGAGAGGGAGGTGGGGAAAGCCCTTCCAAAAATGTGCTCGGAGGTTCCCCTCTTGAGCAAAGGTTTCCCTCTACAGACAAGCAGCAAGGCTCTTTTGAGAGCGTGAGATAGGGGCCTTGTAGGGAGAGCGCACGCTAGACGAGACGGGTTAGAGACAGCGGGGAGAGGCGAGAGAGCGCGGCTGAGGAGGGGAACGCTCTCCCTATCCTTTGGATGACGCAAGAGAGGAGGAGGGAGGGGAGGGAAGTAGGGGGAGGGGCGAGAGGCAGGGGGAGGGGCGGCGAGAGAGTGAGGGGGCGGGGCCCGGCACGGATGTAAAAAAGTGCCCTTTTATTTCATAAAAAAATCAAAAGAATCATCTATCCTTGCATTTGAACGTATTTTGATCGTACAAATATGAATTCAGACGGATCCGAGGTAGTTACTGAGACGCCGCGAAAAGATAAAGTTCCGGGAGACTCTTTAGGAGGGTGAGAATCGTTTCTAAAATAAAAATTTATGAACACTTTGCAATGAGAATAATCTGTCATTTTTCTAGAGAGACGAATAAAACGACTAGAAAACCTCGACACCAAAAGAAGAGTTATGAACCGGAGAAAATCGAGAAACCAAGTGCAGGTATATCGATGTTTTATTCAATTAAATATTGAAACAACAATATTTTTGAGGTGATTGGCTGAAAAAGAATTGGATCTCATCAATTCTCGTTCCTCTCATAATATTAGCCGGAGTCACTGGATGTATCGTTTTTCTTGTATGCATGCTGAAAACCAAAGAGTAAGCTATAATTTTTATCTGCGATTACAATTTATCTATAAATGTTCGGCTCTGGTCCGTTTTGGGTGTCCCATCAAAATTTTCTGGTCCCATAATAGTTTCCCGGTCCTTAAAAAGTTTTCTGGACCCGGAATAGTTTCCTGGACCCGAAAATAGTTTCCTGGACACGGAAAAAGTTTTCTGGACCCGAAAATAGTTTCCTGGACCCGAAAATAGTTTCCGGGACCCGGATTTAGTTTCCTGGACCCATAGTTTCCTGGACCCGGAAAATAATTAACGGGTTCCCATCATTGTACGTTATGACATTGTTTTTCTACAGAAAACGTAGGTGGTACTAAGCACTAAGCATAAAGAATTGACGAAATCCACTAAAAGTGAAAAGTGTATGGAGGCCTTTACTCGCACCGGTGGTGCAAATAAAAGTGATTGCTATTTAGGTTTACCAATAATAGAGATAGGCCCTCAGAACAGAATCGCCCAAAAAATCTTAATTAATAAGCAGAAACGCTTGAAAAACACTGGCAAGTTGAGAAGCAATAAAACTTGAAAAATCCCCCAAAATCGTAAGCTTAGTATCAGAAACGCCCGAAGAAACACTGATAAGTAGTAAATCAATAAAACTTGTGAAATCCCCTAGAACCTAAATGTGCCGACGCGCCGTGAAAAACAATGAAAAATGTTCAGTTCGGCATTTCGATTAGCCTCGTGCAATTCGCTCACCCATCCCTCTCCATCGGTGATATCATTAAAAATTATCCTAATAATTATCACTTCAACATTGAATTATGCAATCATGAATTACAATTTTTAATCTGTTGGTTTAGGCGATCTTGCGACAGATATTTTTACTTCCTTTGACATGTTGCGACAGAGTTTTCACAGACCACGTCAGAGTCCTTTGAATTTGTGAATATTTTTGTTTTCAATTTCATGTCAGTATGTTTGTAACACACGGCCAAGCAAAGATGGGAGAAATGAAGTGAGAGAAACCGCAAAAAATATTTTTTTAATTCCACAGGTTAGAATTCTTTTGACAGTTCAAATGTTTGAGATTTTTCGGCCAAGGACTTGAGAACAATAACAGAAGGAGATCTTTATTTTTTACAACTATTGTTCCAATTTGTGGGTACAGATTGAACTCCTTCGATGTTAGATCATCATTTTTTTAAATGTCGGCACATTTAGGTTCTAGGGGATTTCACAAGTTTTATTGATTTACTACTTATCAGTGTTTCTTCGGGCGTTTCTGATACTAAGCTTACGATTTTGGGGGATTTTTCAAGTTTTATTGCTTCTCAACTTGCCAGTGTTTTTCAAGCGTTTCTGCTTATTAATTAAGATTTTTTGGGCGATTCTGTTCTGAGGGCCTATCTCTATTATTGGTAAACCTAAATAGCAATCACTTTTATTTGCACCACCGGTGCGAGTAAAGGCCTCCATACACTTTTCACTTTTAGTGGATTTCGGAAATTTTATTCAATCATGACTTCGTAGAAGTAATGATTGAACACCCTTTGTTTACCCCTCCCTCTTCCCAACGTCCGATCTCATCTCTTAACTGTCTCTCCATTCCCTACACTCTCTTCTCAATAAATCAGAAGTCGGGAAGCGGAATGGAGAGGAAATTCTTCCACTTTGACTACAGTCTCAGCTTCTCAAAGCATTTTCCGAAATGTCTCCGAAATGGTTAAAGATTTAAAGTTAGACTATTCACGACATGCTGGTCCGATCTATGTAGGTCTGATCCAGGATCCTCACAATAGTCATTGAAAAAATCACAAACTTTATACGTAGCTCTAAAATTAGGTAAACAAATGTATGTACCATCCCGCCAAAAATAAAAATAATCTAATTAAAATGAACCTAATTCTAAAAATACGAAATGGGAAGTCATTTTTCAATTCAACAAAAAAGTCCCTTTCTAGGAAGGTATACGGTAACTGGACTTTCTCTAAGGTTACGGTAGGTATTCGGTAACTGGACTTTCTCTAAGGTTACGGTAGGTATACTGTAGTCGCGATAATATAGGGTTACGGAAGGTATACTGTAGTTAGGATACTATAGGGTTACGGTAGGTATACTGTAGTAAGGATACTATAGGATTACGGTAGGTATACTGTAGGAAGGATACTATCGGGTTACGGTAGGTATACTGTAGATGGGATACTAAAGAGTTACGGTAGGTATCCTGTAGTTGGGGATACTGTAAATATACGGTAGGTATACTGTAATTGTCTTTTCTCTAAGGTTACGGTAGGTATACTGTAGTTGGGGATACTATAGGGTTACGTTAGGTATACTGTGATTAGGATACTATAGGGTTACGGTAGGCATACTGTGATTAGGGTACTATATGGTTACGGTAGGTATACTGTAGTTTGGGATACTGTAGATATACGGTAGGTATACTGTAGGTATACGGTAGGCATACTGTAATTAGGATACTATATGGTTACGGTAGGTATACTGTATTTGGGGATAAGGATGATTCAAAATATGCTTATCATGAAAAGAGTTGAAAATATAAAATTCAAATTTCCCGCCAAAGTGTCGCCAACTGACAAAAAATGTCCAACTTCAAACCGTCATAACTTTTTTTCTAGAAAACTTTTTTAATATTTCTAAGTTGCCATTTGTTCCTCTCGAAAAAGGGAAACTTTTGAGCATAGCCAAATAACTTACACTCCATAACGAACCAAAAAGTTGGGGCCAAGGATATTAAATTTATGTACACAACGCAAAAAGGCCAAACCTAAACCTAAATACTCCAGTGACTCGCTACGCTCGTCACTGGAGTCAACCCCGAGTCAAAGCAATTACGACGAGCATAAATTGAACCTTGTATTGAATAGCAATTGGAACTTGCAAATGCACTTAGGGAGTAATGGGTCCAGGAAACTATTTGTGGGTCCAGGAAACTATTTTCGGGTCCAGGAAACTATTTTCGGGTCCAGAAAACTATTTTCGGGTCCAGAACACTATTTTCCAGAAAAATATCACTGGGACCGGACAACTTTCATGGGACCGTACAACTTTGCCGGGTCCAGGAAACTTTGATGGGACACCCAAAACGGACCAGAGCCAAATGTTCTATTAAATTTCAAATTCAGTGAACAAGAAAATTTACTCCGTGCTGAAAGGAGAAGAGAACAGGAGGAAATAAATGAAGTCAGTGGCCGAGAGCGAACAAGTTCATCGAGATCCGATTCCTCTCTTGTTTGAGAAGTATTAGCAATAAGAAAACCACCACTGAAACTGAAAAACATTCGAATAAATATTCTGATTGTTGTAAATCACTTTTATTCACTTTTCACTTTGCCAACACATTTTCGGGCGAAGTAATGGAAAACTTTGAGTACAGCGAAAATAACAACAATAATGAACAAAACTGCAACTCCAATAATATCCAGATTGTGGTATGCAACGATGGACATGTCGTGAGATTGAGGACGAAGAGCGGATGAGGGTCCTGAAAAAAATCATTTGTTATTTTTCTTGTCTTTTCTAATTTCATAATCTTACTTTCCTTTACCTGTTTCTATGCATCGCCCTTGTCAACCTGTTAATTATTAATGTAATTATAAAAGCAACGTACCGAATTCCGCAGCGAATTCGGTGTACTTGATCAACTGTTCTCGAGACGAGAAAGGCTTTGCAGCGAGCATTCGAGCGACGTGCTTGGCGTTAGTTCGATATCTAAAACGTAATAATATTGGCACTTCTCTGTTTTTTGGCCTTTTCTTCCTTTTCTTATTAAAGTATCCCCTCCCTATCATTCTCATTCCCTACCCCCTTCACATTTAAAGCACAGCCTGGGCAAAAAAAACAGAAGTTCCATAATATTTCCCTTTTTGCAATTATTTTTGCGCATGAACCATGGTTACTTCATACTGATTCCTGCACATGTGCAGATGTTCACGATACTTCATGCTAGATTGCTCACCTCTCATTCTCCATCAATTCCTTCAGCGAGGCGATCAACTGTACGTGATCCGTGAGCTCGAACTTGCTGTGCACCTGGAACATTAATATTTTACCTCATATTTTCAATATTCGCATCTCAAAAAACCATAAACATGTTAAATTTTGGACATGCCACTTCTTTATACATCGTATTATATCTGTATTCGCTACGGAACGGTTTGGATACCTTTCCCAATCCATTGTGCACCAATCCGCGCGCGTTCCTGTGCTGGTCGGCAAAGATGGGCACGAGGAGGGCTGAAATATTTATTAGTATTAAAAAATTCACAAATTTATACTGTCAATTGGGCATTCTTCAGTGTATTGTTGAGTTTCACAGAAGAAAGAAGAATGATTTCAAATAATTGGCGGCAGATTCCTTGTGAAAAAGGCAATAAAGTCGTTAATTTCGATAGGCCAGAGAATAGAAGGCTAAATTACAAAAAATAATAATCTCACCGGGCACTCCTCTTCTCGCCGTTTCCATTACGGAGCCCATGCCGGCGTGAGTGATGAACACGGAGACGCTGGGGTGGTCTGAGAAATTAATGGAATTCAGTATTTTTCAAAATGCACGAAGAATTTTGAAGGATCGTTCAAAATTCCGATAAAATTTGAAAATACTAACGGATTCCTGAATATTAGATAGTCCCTTACTCAACAAATCGTTCTGTGGCATCCACTTGCTCAGCACTACATTGACAACTTTCGATGCTTCATTTCGCACGAATTCATCCTCGACCTCCTCGTATTTCCAGATGAATGTGGTGTCGGGGAAGGCTTGCGCTACCTGAAAACAAGTTATATTTTATTTGCGTACACCTCCATTCAACAGAAAGAATAAAATAGTTGGTTGTAAAGCTGGCAAAGCTCCAGTCTGCATTTGTGAATAACATGCAACATGAACGCAGTTACCTTCAATAGACTCCTCTTCACATCGATTGTGAGTGCCTGACTCTTGATCAGTGATCCGAATGAGATGAGGACCACGCGGGGTCGCAGCGAGAGAATTCCTTGCCAGTACTGAAGAGATAATTTTCAAATTACAGTTCTCGTTTTCCCTATGATCGAAGAATTATCATATAAATGAGCTCTACTGTTTTGGAAACTCCTGGTACAATCTTGCTCCGATCTTGTGAAAGGGGTTCTAATTTCAAATTGACAGACCTCATCCAACTCCTTCGGTTGCTTCGCTCCCAGCCCTCCAATCGGAATCACTCGACTGATAGTGGGCGCGGCCACATCCAGAAGGGGCTCGGTGTTGATGAAGCAGTAGGCGATGTGCGAGGTGATTTGCTGAAAACAAAGGGTTGTTTTTGTTGTTGTTGTTCTTTTGTCTCACCTCAAAATCGGGAAAATCGCTGCCAAACTTGTCCCTGAACAATCGGAGCACTTTGGTTCGCGATTTTCCGTATGCGTAGCGAGTTAGGACCTCAGCGTAGAGGTTGTGCACTCTACTCCAGAAGGAGAACGAGTCGAGGAAGGTTCCTGGAAATGATTTCGTATGCATTACTTCCAAAAGAGTTGCTACCGGTATGGACTGGCAGACAATACTAAAAAATAGCGGTAGAAAAAATTAGGATGAATAACTAAAGTATCTGCGACATGTGATGTCACATGAATACAAAAAACTAACTGGGCGTGACACTGAGCGGTTGCGGCGCGCCGACCTCGTCAAATTGATGACCGTACAGAGCAGTCGTGCCCGTCATAATGATCGACTTGGGCTTGATCAACTCGGTTAGGGCTGTAATAATTTGTTTCAATAGAAAATTTTCCTTCCATCATAGCAGTAACGTTGCCTCGAACAATACGCTGATCGTGAAACTTATCCAAACATTAAAAAAATCTGAGTTGAATGTTGTAGATTGCAACTCACCCATTCCACACATGTCCGCGTTCTCCACAATATAGACGTCGAACTTCTCCTCTCTCAACTTCTCGATCACATCCATTCGCTTGAGTGTTTCCCTGCATTGCGCTTCGAAGACGACGGAGAGGGTGGTGCCCATCTGAAATTACTGATTATTAAAAAAATGGGCATGAAAGTCTCTCTGAAAATTAATATTTTTCATAAAAAAATTCAACGACTAAAAATAAATAAAAGATAAAATACAAACCATAACGTGCACCCAGTCGCCCAGCTCGAAGAAGGCGGCTCCTGAACATTTATAAATTCAGATTTGCATTTATTTTTATTATGCTCAAGCTTGTTCAGTACCGTTTTATCAAGTGGGACAAGAAGGCGCAAGATCAACCAACCTGGAAGCATCTTCTTCAGCTCCGCTTGGACACTGGGCGTGGGAGGAATACGGACGATCTTTGATTTGGTGGTGCCATCAGCGACGGTTGCGGAGACCTCGGGGATGAAGGAAGTCTGGAAAGCGAACGTTACTATACGAGCAGTCGAGCTAATTCATTGAAATTTCTAAGTATTCCATAAATTCGATATGAATGTTAGTTTCGTATGGACAGACGCTTGGCAATTTTGCTTTCTGACTGTTATCAATTGATATTGATCCCCACTGCGTGAAATATATGTGCTCATCCCAGTTAAAAATGTATGAAAAAAATTTTCAATCAGTAGATGTGAAGGGCATGCAACTCACCACTTCATGTCCCGCCTCCACCAGGATATCCGCGACATTCCCTAGAAAGTTGCTGTGCGAGTGACTGTAGCGGATGTTGTAGACGAGGATCTTGTAAGATTCGGCGAGTGAGATCAGAAGAAGAAAGATCAGAGGAACCCGCATTGCTGTAAACAAGAGTTCAGAATTTCAAAAAAATAAATCGTACACAATCTTGAGCTGAAATAAAATAATAATAACGATAGAAAGTGATACCACAAATTTTAAATAACGGAGCTACAACGCGAATAAAAAGATCAGATGTGGAAGGGATCAAAGGTTCAAAGGGTTCAATCGAGCCTTGCCTTAGGGGATTAGTCACTTCTCGAGAAGTGGGCAATGCATGAATTCGAGAGGAAGGAAACGATCTTCACCGACCGAATGAGCGAACGTCCTTATAAAGGCGCCCTATCCCTCGTCATCATCATCATTTCATCAAAAGACGTAGTTCACTACTACTAAGCATCATGAAATTCGCAAACAGCTCTAAAGATCACTCACTATCTCTGTCAAGCCACTTTAACCTCATACATTGAGAAACGCCTTTCGTCATGCGTTATGCAATTATCGACTGTTTAACAGTGAATAAATAGAGAAAAATGGCTAAAAAAGAAACAAATAAGAATCTCGCGCCAAAGATCACGCTCACTCTTTTCCTTGTCTCTCCACTCTCTCGCATACGCGGCAGGTGTGCGATTTCTATAGTGCAAAAAGCGCTACAAAGAGGAGAGAACAACCAGGAAAAAGATCATTCCGTCTGTTCCCCATCTGATCCTTTGATCTTAGTTGGTGACCTTTACGAGATGATAAAGTGATAGTGACGAAATGAACACTTACTTTGACACTTTACTGTATTGTTTGATCTATGCAATACTATACCCGGTTATAATACTATAGTATACCGTGTTTATCAGTGCCGTTTTTCTGGGCGCTGATCAAGATAAGATATCAGAGGACCGACCTTTTAACTTCAGGCCATAACTCTAAAAATCTGGCTCCCGCGTGTATGTGCCGTGAGCAAAGAAAACATCAAATTGTTAGCCTTTATGTTAGCTTGGTAGCCAGCAGCGTGTCTTGAGTGTAGAGTTCGAGAAATGATACCACCGTCTCTTCATTTTGCACACTCTCTCGCCCGCTCGGCCGACGAGAGAGTGTGTGACATGAAGAGACGGCGGTATCATTTCTCGA
>LS485418.1:0-13334 GCA_900490705.1 Pristionchus arcanus
ATTGCACGCACTATCATTCATGGTGAGTCATTTCGACTGAATCTCAGAGATCAAAGATCAACTCTGCAGAGCCCGAAGTGTTCACTGATGCTAATCGTCAGGTAATATTAGTATCGCCTCGGGCAAATACGTATGAAAAAAGCACATGCGATGCTCGTTAATCCTTCGATGGAAATGTATGACGCACATGCGATGCTCGTTAATCCTTCGATGGAAATGTATGACTCGTGCAGTACTCACTGTCGAACGTTGTAGGGAATAATGTAGCCTGATCAATGTAACAAAATCTCATCTCATCAGAACAAATATCAATGACGTCTTCTCTCCTCATCCAGTCCTTATCAGAGAAGATGAGTTCAAAATGAGGTTGGGATTCAAAATATTAGTCAGTTGACGGTTTACGATTACAGTAATCTCGATTCGACAGTGCACACTCGTCCCTCATCGATGATGGATCAGAATGTGAGAAACATAATGATCAAGGATCGAATGCCTGAATACGTTTCAACCGAGTCCCCGAGACCAATTCAAGTGAAGGAACGGATTCCGGACTATGCTTCGAATGTACGTTATTCAATTGTTCTGTACTCTCTGGTCGATCACGAATATTCCATTTCAGATGCAGTATCAACCTCATTCGGAATCTCCTCTTCTACGAGTTTCGCCCGTTGAAGAAACTCTCATCGGCACGAGAGTTGAGCAGAATAGACGACCGAGATACGAGGATGATCCTATCTACGACCCGCCTCCGAGGTTCATTATCTCTTTGCGAATGTGCGAAAAAAATTTTTCGGATCTCTTCCAAACGTCAACGCAGCAAAAATAGGAAGATGTCCTAACTCCTCTCCATTGCAGATCCTTCAACTCCCTCATCTCGTCAGCCTCATTCCTCGATGGAGAATCCCCCGTGAATCGACTACTCGACGAGCGATCCGCTGCCTTCCAAGTGAGAAGGGATGCGATTCTCAATGAGAAGGAAGAGGAACCGCCAGCTTCCGAGTTCCTTCCTGGAAAATAGAGTTGAATAAATTATCATGTTGTTGTTCTTTGCCAGAGATCTCGCTAATAAATTATTTATTATAAATATTGTACGAATTTGCGAATTAAACAACAATCAGAGACAGCCAAATCATGATCAGTGACGAGAACACTATAATTCTCTGAGCAAAAACGAATCATTCAAATTATCTACTGCCATTGAGTTTACCGGAGCGTCAATTCACTCCGTTCCTCCTTCTTTTTGCTCTTCTCCTATTCAAATTTCTTCCCCATCTTACCCCCAACTCTCCCTCATTCAATGCTCGAGGGAAGTATAAAAGCGAAAGAAGAATCGTGGAGAACATCACATTCATCTGTTCAACTCCTCTAGAGTTTCACATTTTCCCTTTTTTGACTCTCCTCAGTTCGCATGCTCTCTCGGCTCTCTCTGATCGTCAAGAGAGTGTGCGAAATGGAGAGACCAAATCAAATTCTCCTCACAATCAGATGAACTCCTCCCTCGTACTCCTCGTGGCTCTTCTCGGCGCAGCTGCTGCTCAGCATTGTCAGTTTCTAATTCCTAAAATTAAAATCAGTTCCCAATCGCAGACTACGGTGCGGGATACGGTAGTGGCTACCATAACGGTGGAGATCACAGCGGCGCCTACTACGGTGACTACGGACACGGAGATGGTAAGATACGACGAGCATCGATTGATCTACAGTACCCCTCAGGCTACAACAAGAAGTACGCTTCCGGACACGAGGGAGAGTACGGTAGCTACGAATCCGGAGGATACGGTAGCCACACCAAGGGCGACGAATACAGCAAGGCACACGATGATGTGAGCGAGGCTAAATGACGGCTATGAATATTCCGGTTCTAGGGCTACAACAACGGCCACGATCACTCTGGACACCACGATGGTGCATACTACGGAGGAGAGGACTACGGAAATGGTGGTGAGTGTGTGCGGTGAGAAACGTCGCCTATGAAGATGCACGCACAGGACACTACGGCCAGCACGGTGGACCCAGCAGCTACTATGGAGGAGCTCCCCTCGGATACTACCATTAGAAGAAGTTCAATATTCATGATCAAACAGTAGATTCACAATGAATAAATGAAGTAGCTAAATGAAAGATAGTTGTTGTCACGAGATGAATAGAATACAACTGGCAACTAATCAAGATGCACTCTTTGTCAGAACAAAAGTGTTCCCAAAATACGTAATGAAAATATATTTTGTGTAGCGATGTTGCCTCTTGGTCTTTCAATTCGACCTCACGAAAAGTGTTGATCTTCTGATCCATCCGACTAGCGCTTCCGACCTGTCTGGCAACAATAAACCATGAGATCGGGCCTTCCAACCCCGCTCCGCCTACCCTTCGGTTGCTTTTTGACCCTCTGGCAACCCCTATTATCAGATTGTAAACCTAATTGAGTAGGGTTCACTCGTTCAGTCTAGTATCATTCCCACTCCTCCGAGTGTGGCCTCTCTCTATTTCGACTTTATCTTACATCTTCATCGTCATCGGCATGACAGTTTGTTTCACTCCCGAAGCCCCGAAGAGATCTCGTTTCGCTGATAGGCGCGATGGATCCGCTAAGAGAAGAAAGGTTAGTTTACTCTATTCATAATTATCAGATTGCATGCTAGATCTCGATAAATAACACTAGAATTGGTTGCGTAATTTTTAAATTTCGCTTCTCCTCTCCTCATTCATCTCACTTTCTTGTTGCCAGAGAAATAAATTAATTTTCGTCTAACCCATCCTTTTTATTTATTTATTTATCGAAGTCTATTCCTAAATAATCAATAATCAATTCTAATTCCAGCTCGATTTATCTCCGTGCACTCCTCCCGTTCGCTATGCAGCTTTCTCTCCATCTCCATCTCGTCGAATTCCCTTCTCTCCATCTTCACTCTCCTACTTCTCTCGCAACTTCATCACTCTCACTGCATTGGGAGAAGGAGATTTCGGACAGGTAAAGACAAATAAATTGGAAAAATATAATTAGGTCAAGATAATCATCATGCAATTTTTGCGATACAGTTCCCTAGCCGGGTTATATTTACATTCCTCAACACAATGTCACAGTGATAATTTCAGGTGAAGCGAGTTCAGAGGAAGAATTCTTCAGAGGAATTCGCTCTGAAAATCTCGAAGGTGGATGTGACCAAAGTGAAGACTGGACTTCACTACACGAAGGAGCATCTCAAGGAGGTTCGTTATTTCGAAACCAACGCATTATTGATTTTATTACTTTGTAGATCCGTACTCACTCATCTCTCACTTTCCATCCCAATCTCGTTTCATTCTATCAAGCATGGAAGGAGGGAGGTCACGCCTATCTACTGGTGAGAAATTCATTTATTAATTGTTATTATTATTCTTATTTAGATGGAACTTTGCTCTGATTCACTCTATGGATTCTGGAAAGAAGAGAAGGAATTGACTGAGAAGGAGGTTCAATCGGCTCTCAACGATATGCTCAGAGTAAGTTTCACATTGTTACCCTTCAATCTTCTGACAAAACATTATTTTCAGGCCCTAACCCATCTTTCTTCTCTCAACATTGTCCATCTCGATATCAAGCCTCATAATATCTTGAGAAGCGAGAGTGGAGTGTATAAACTGGCCGATTTCGGGACGGCAGTCGATTTGAGCAAGGTATTTATTAAAAATATTGAATGAGAACAAATACGATTTTATTTTCATTTGCCAATTATTTCAAAATTGTCAGGAATAACAGAAATCTAATTTCTCCACTTCAGGATTCTTCACCAGAGGAATTTGGCGATGGTCGATATGCAGCACCGGAGATTCTCAATGGAGAATTCAGCCTAAGAGCAGATTTATTTTCCCTTTCAATCACTATTTCTCAGGTTTCCGTCCCATCCGATGCTCCGCTGTGCACTGATGAATGGAGAGGAATGAAGGAAGGTGGAAAGTTGCCCGATCGAGTAGCTAAAGGTTGGTCATTACTCCATTTCTAATTCAATACAATACACTTTTTGCTTTGATTCAGCAACCTGTTTTCAATAATAAATTTCTTTCAGCCCATCCCGTGGTCGCTCAGAAGCTTCAATCGATGCTCCTTCCTTTCCCTTCTCGTCCCTCTGTTGAGGAACTCTTCAATGATGATTTCTCCTCTTTCGATGAGTGCAAGTTTGAGGTGAGGAATTGTGTCGTACTCGCTCGTTGTTTCCTCCTTTACTCTTTCTAACCTAATTTTCAAATGGCTCGCAATCACTTTTTTTTCAGAACGCTCGTCTCCGTCATTCGATGCCTACGAACACTAGAGATCGTCTTTCACTTCCATCTTCATGTGAGAGAAGAATGAGAGAGAGAACCTCACCACTCGTCAAGGTAAGATTGAACAGTTCAAAATTGTCATGATAATTACTTTTAAATTTCAGAAATCAGCAGTCATTTTCCACACCGATGACTCATTCTTCGAAATGGAGAAACCGAAAGGAAGAAAGAGAGCATCACTGCCAATGATGAGGAAGGCCATCAAATTCGATCTCGATGATTGAATATTTCCCTACCCACTTCCCTAAAAAACTTCTTTTTTTCTTGTTTGTGCCTCCTGTAGTCCTGATCTTGCACCCGTCGCCATTGCATTATGCCATTCAGAATCCTCACTTCGCGCCTCTTTGTGCCCACTCTCACCTCTCCAATGCTAGTCACATAACAAAAACTCCCCTTGTTTAAATTGTTTGATCTGTGATTGAATATTACCATCCCTTTGTACCCCTCCCCCCTCCAATAGAAAGCTAAGCTAAAATTCTCCAATAATGGTGGACTTTTCTATTGAACAAGTGGCCACCATTCTAGGTCATTTAGAATCCCCGCGGCGTTCCCACTTTCTTTCCGATGCCCCCTTGCGCTAACAATAATTGCCATTCTCTGCCGCTTGTTTCATCTGCTATGTAATATTCTTTTTCGATAAACATGATTGTAACCAGCATTGAGTTTATCACACATGTATCACAGCGAACAAATACACGTATAATTTGTTTTCTTCAATTCCACTTCTTTGATGTCACTGAAACAAATAAATTACTAAGCGACTATTGTAAACGAACTGACCGGGATACGAGGACGAAACAATAGCAATCCACACATCGACATCAATTGATTCAGCCGTCCATCGATCATACGAACCGAATCGATCAAGAATGGCATTTTCCTGAAATTATTTGCTGAAATCTCTTCCCAATTCAATCTCTTGCCTTTCCCTTTCTCCACTGTCCCTTCAATTTGTTCAAAACTGGATTGCAATTCCAAATGCAAGTAGCCTGTCTTCTCCGATACGCCGCCAACATCGATTCCTTCTCATCACAGAATCCTCCCTTGGAAGGATCGACGATGACGTCAATCTCTTCGCCTTCTCTGTCGATGACGATTGAGGAATTCCGTCTGAAGAATTTCTATCGACTTCTTTTTTTCGAAATAATTCGCTGACCTCAAGTTATAGAATACTTGCATGTAATCAGTATCTCGTGGGCCTCTGTAAGAAAGCAAAGTCTGAAGTTGTTCCCCATCGATGATGTGGTATTCTGAAACACTAATAATATTATAGCCTTGCCTGAAACAGGCCTGAAATACCCCTATGCACATCCTCAAAGAAGGTCTTGTTCCTCGATTGAGGGTCGAGAGGAAGTCTGTTCTTAGCGAAGCAATCGAGAGCACAATTACGAAGATTCTCAGAATCGTCTTGATTACTAAAATCAATAAGAATTGTATATTTCAGATGAGAAAGTAGTACCTCAAGAGAGGAAAATTGTCAATAACCCGTCCTGCTACTTCAGATAACAGAAACACCTGAAATATTCAACTTTATTGAGATATGTTCAAATAACTCACGGAAACGAAGAGAATTCGAATCATCGTCGATGTCTTAGAAAACGATAAAAGGAAGAAATGGTTGAGAATTCACGTAGGAATGAATTTGTCGAGAATGCATCAACTTTTATGCGAAGAGAAAGAAAAGAGAAGAGAAGGGATGACTCATTGAACGTTGTCAGGTGTTCGGCATTTATCTTGCTCAAGAAAAAGACGAGCGAATGAACATATGAACACAACTTGAAGGCACAAGTCAATAATTTACACTAAAAAAATACATCCATTCAAGTAGTCTTCGTACACCCAGATCTTCCGTAATTCATCACATGAACATTGAAGTAATGGAAGTGATCGGGATCGAAATTGAGATCGAATTGACTGAAAACGAAGGAAATATTTGTTTTCTTGGCTACACCATCAATCAATGTTCAGATGTGACTGTCAGACTACGAAGAAAACCCACTATTTAGCCGAGCAGCTGGGATCTTCCTGCCCCTGACATACAACGTAAGACGAGCCAGGAGTCATGTCATTCTCGTAGAAAACCTGATTTGATCTTTGATCTTTACATCTCGCTCAATAACTGACTTCCGTTGCATGATGCTGATATCCCATGGAAGTGAACGGCGTGTGAGGAATGAGATCTTTATCGTGGATCACTCGGTAGCCTTTCACCTGAAAATACGAAGCTTGAATTTCCTTCATTCTAATCGTAAAGACCGCAACTTTCAGGAAATGATTAGGTGCAGTAAATTACATAGAAAGCTTACCAAACTATCAAGCAGATTGGCAAACTGTTTATCGCCCGTACGCGGTTCGCCAAAGTTGTAGAAAACGATACTGAAACAACTCTTCATAAGTTTTTCAGGAATACTCTTTTCTCACTTCTCAGCAGGATGAATTTTGTTCTTAGCAACTCGAATTGCTGCAAGTGCCGAGAGAGAAGCACCCAGGGAGTGGCCCGTGATCTGTGAGAATTTGACTCTCCTTTTCACAGATAGAGCGATTTCCAAGATTTTTAAATTAATTTTTTTTTAAAATTGAAGGTGCTCTCACATAGAGGGTGTAATCGGGATGGGCGGCGCTCAACCGTTGCAGATCCGCACCCAGTCCGCCGTCACCCCAGAGCTGAAAAGAATCAGTTCTCGCTCCTTCCCGCGAGTCCATCGAGGCGAATGAAGCTTCGGAAGAAAATTCAAACTAACATCCTCAAAAGCAGTATTGAAGTAGGGCCCGACACTGCCGCCGTCTTTGAAGGGTATCTGTAAATTGAATTCATTACTAAAATTCGAACCGGTAAAACCAGAAAATGAAAAAAAAAGCTTACAACAGGGTCCTGAATCAACGAGTACACTTCCAGCGACAGTTGCTCATCGCTATCAGTGCCTCTGCAAGGGTTCTTGGATTTACGATGCTTGTCAGGAAGTATTCAGGCAAGAAAAATGATCTCACCTGAACACCAGTCCGATGCTCTTCCTTCCCTCATCAATAAATGTGTACCCACTGCATGTGTCCGTCGCGATCGAGTCACAGGGGATTTCAGCGTGAAGGCTCAACTGAATACACTACTTTGTATATGAAACTTGAAACAAAGGGCAATGAATATCGATATCACTTTGGCTCCAGGAAGATGCTTGTCTAAACACTGCTGTCTCGCCTCCTTATTGCCGTAAGCAGCTGAGGCCAGTGGGTAGATGATATTTCCTAAGTTAAACATTCCATAGAAATGCAAGGGGTGTGAGGTAAACACTAGTTATAACTCACTTGCTAGACTATCATCATATTCGGCTGCCACTGCAGAGGATACAGCAAGAAGAAGCAAAGAAAATATCATTCTATCGACGGTATCCTTCTCAATTTCCCTAGCCTCCCTTTTACTCTCTCAATGCGTGCACTGATCTATCAATTCACGTGTGCTTATCTTCCCTATCGACGCGCGAGTCTCTCACTATTCCACTGTCTCTAATCACAAATATAATCGAGCCAGCGTCTGCCAACCAAAAAGATAACGAATGAGTCACTGGAGAGGCACATTACTGCATGATGGGATTATACCCTTCACTTTTAGGAGGAATGGTTTTTTTCACAACCCGTTGAGGAATAGTGCAGACATGATATTCTGCGAGGCTAACAACTTTCTTTATCTTTCTTTCATTCCTTCTCATGCAAAGATCTCGAACATTTACGAGCCCTGGTCTGCATTGGAATGCAGCTATCTCACAAACGATATCACAAACAAGACCTATATCTACATCACACACATGCTCATTTTTACAATTTCAAAAACTTGGTTTAATCCGAGTTATCAGTGCAACCGGATCTTCCATAAGTCGGTACGTGAATGCCGTAGTAATGTTTATGATCAGGATCAAAGTTGAGGTCGAATTGACTGAAAATATTGGAATTTATATATGCGCAATGAATGCTAAAACATACTAGGAAGAGGAGCAAGTGGAGTCTTCCTGTCCAGCGCAAATTTTGTAGGGTGAGCCGGGGCTCATGTCGTTTTTGTACCAAACCTAAAAATACCTGCTTTTCAGATCAGGATTCATTAAAGAGGGTACTAAGGAAGAAAGAGACAGTCGTACCTCAGTAGCATGATGCTGATAATGCATGGACAAGAAGGGACAGTGGGGAATCAAATCGTGATCGTGAATAACTCGAAAGTGATTTTGAGGGATCTGAACAAATTTTTATCTCCCGTGAAGACTTGATGACTTAATGACCTTACCAAGCTATCAAGCAGATTGGCGAATGTTTTATCGCCTGTTCGAGGCTCGCCAAAAGTGTAGTAGACAATCCTGCAAAAACATGTGTGGCTTGAAACATTTTCGAAAGGTGAGTCGAAAACTTGATTGCTCACTTCTCAGTATTGAACAGATTGTTCTTCGCTACATGAACGGCGCCCAGAGCAGCGAGAGCTCCACCAAGAGAATGGCCAGTGATCTGAGAAATATGACGTCGAGACATGTGAAGAAAAAATCGATGGACAGAGTCTTTGTTCGATTATGAGCTTAGTGTGAAACTTATTCGAAATACTTCTTCACTCACATAAAGTTTGTAATCGGGATAGTTGCTGGCGAGTCTCTTGAAGTCATCGCCCAGTCCAGCGTCATCCCAGATCTAAAATATTCAGATCATCAAATTTGAATCATCAAAATAACAACAACAAACAAACAAAAAAAGAAGTATCTCACCAAATCGAATGCTTGTCTGAAGTATCGCCCAGTCCAGCATCATCCCAGATCTAAAATATTCAGATCATCAAATTTGAATCATCAAAATAACAACAACAAACAAACAAAAAAAGAAGTATATTTCCAGATCGAGCTGCTCATCTGTGTTTGTGCCTCTGGAAAAAATAAGAAGAATTGATATTATTATAACGTTAAAAATAATGATTGTACCTGAACACGAGTCCTATGAATCCTCTATGCGAATCGACGACAGTGTATCCACTGCATGTATCTGTCGTTGTCACGTTGTCGCATTGGATCTCGGCGAGGAAACTCAACTGAAAATGACTGGATGCGATCAGTGTGCCAAGCAGTTGACCTACCTTGGCACCAGGCATGTGCTTATCCAAGCATTTCTGCTGCAAATTTCCATACGCTGCTGAAGCTAGAGGGAGAAAGTTATTTCCTGAATGCTCACATTAGCAAAAACGGAGAAAATGGAAGCTCACTGGCTAGGGAGTCGTTGAAATCGTCGGAAGCGAGGGCTAGTGTAAAAACAACCAGACAAATAAGTAACCTGTGCATGTATTCTCTGAAAAAAAAGGTATGTTGAACAATGAGCGTCGGAACAAATGAGGCTAAATGAATCATTCATGCGAGGTCCAATTCCTTTTCTAACCCCGCCCGAGACCATGCTCCCTCTCCCTTCTCCTTCCTCCTCTGCTCCACTCCTTCGATCTCTGAGCACAATGCTCTGAGAAAGCCATAAAACGGTGTCACGCATAATTTGCAATCATTGATATCTTTTGCGCATAGAATGTTTCTCTGTATTTTGTACCGAGAAAGGTCTTATGAATGCCCATGTCAGATGTCATCAGCTTGAGACCTTTTTATAAGAACATCAAACATCAAACATCAATAACGTTCAAGAATATGAAAATTTTTTGGCACCTGCATCATTATGATAGAAATCGGAGCATCACCATGATCTATTCCTTTCGAAATGAGTGATTGGTATAATTGTTTGACTACGATGATCGCTGTGCTAGGACTCAAGTAGCAAAGAAGTAATCAATTGATAATTAACTTTATCATCACACAAATCAGATAATTCATTTATTCATCGGATGCATCAGTAGTGGGAGGATCAGTTGGAGGAGGAATACTGAACTTGCACTCATTCGTTCCGAAATTGAGCAGATTCTCATTGTAGTATTGAAGGTGCTCTCACATAGAGAGTGTAATCGGGATGTGCTGCACTCAATCGCTGCAGATCCGCGCCTAATCCGCCGTCGTTCCACAGCTGCAAAGAAGGCTTTATTCGTGAACCGAATAAGTCAATTTATTGCAATTTGCAAAAAAATCGAACTTACTTCCTCAAAAGTCATATTGAAATAGGGCCCGACACTGCCGCCGTCTTTGAAGGGCACCTGAACTTGTATTTTTTTACAAAAAATTACAACAAAAAAAAAACTACTTACAACAGGGTCCTGGATCAGCGAGTACACTTCCAAGGATAGTTGCTCATCACTGTCTGTGCCTCTGAATATTTTGGCTCAGGAAACGTAGTGGTTTTAATGTCATAATCATGAGAAAGAACTTGATCTCACCTGAACACCAATCCGATGTTCTTCCTACCTTCATCGATGAAGGTGTATCCACTGCATGTGTCCGTATCAATCGAGTCACAGGGGATTTCCACATGCAGGCTCAACTAAATGATGCAATCAAGCTTGCATGAGCGGCAACATAATTAGATCACTTACCTTTGCTCCAGGAAGGTGCTTGTCCAAACACTGCTGCCTTGCCTCCTTATTGCCGTAAGCAGCCGAGGCCAGTGGGTAGACGATGTTTCCTGAATCAGGTAGTAGATTTTTTTTAAATTGGGCTTACAAAAATAATTATCTCACTTGCTAGACTGTCATCGTAGTCGGCAGATACTGCAGAGGATGCGGTAAGAAGCAGCAAAGAAACTATCATTCTATCGACGGTATCCTTCTCAATTTCCCTCTCTTTTACTCTCTCAATGCGTGCACTGATCTATCAATTCACGTGTGCTTATCTTCTCTATCGACGCGCGTGTCTCTCACTATTCCATTGTCTCTAATCACAAATATCATCGAGCCAGCGTCTGCCAACCAAAAAGATCAACCAATGAGTCACTGGAGATACACACTACTGCATGCTGGGATTATGATCATCAGTTTTAGGAGAAGGGGTATTTTTCACAACCCGTTGAGGAATAGTGCAGACATGATATTCTGCGAGGCTAACAACTTTCTTTATCTTTCTTTCATTCCTTCTCATGCTAATTTCATTCCTTCTCAAAAAGATCTCGAACATTTACGAGCCCTAGTCCGCATTGGAATGCAACAATCACAAACAAGGCCTTTATCTACATCACACACGTGCTCATTTGTACAATTTCAACTATTCATATTATCCCGAGTTATCGGTGCAGCCGGATCTTCCATAAGTCGGTACGTGAATGCCGTAGTAATGGGGATGATCAGGATCGAAGTTGAGATTGAATTGACTGAAAATAACCAAAGTAGGCACCGGAAATAATTTTGAAATGCATACTTGGATGAGGAACAGGTGGAATCTTCTTGTCCCACGCAAACTTTGTAGGGAGAACCCGGGCTCATGTCGTTAGCGTACCAAACCTACAACCGAATTTCTGATTGCCTAACAACTTGAGCTCTAAAGATAACGGTATCCTTACCTCAGTAGCATGATGCTGATAGTGCATGGATAGGAATGGACAATGGGGAATCATATCGTGATCGTGCACAACTCGAAAGTGATTTTGAGGAATCTGAAGGAAGTTTAATCTTTGGCGAACCGATTAGTAATTATTACCAAGCTATCGAGCAGATTCGCAAACGTCTTGTCACCCGTTCGAGGCTCGCCGAATGTGTAGTAGACAATCCTGCAATGTATCCTCGGAGTAAAGTGTCTCGAAATGTTTTTGAAGAAAATGACAATCCTGCTCACTTCTCAGTGTTGAACAAATTGTTCTTAGCTACATGAACAGCTCCAAGGGCAGCGAGAGCTCCACCAAGAGAATGACCAGTGATCTGCAGATTTAGGTTTTTTATTATAGTGCTTGACATCCATAAAACGATAATCAAGATCCCATTAAAAATTTGAAAAGTGTGTGAAACATATTCGAAGTTTAACTTCTTCACTCACATAAAGTTTATAATCGGGATAGTTGCTGGCGAGTCTCTTGAAGTCATCGCCCAGTCCAGCATCATCCCAGATCTAAAATATTCAGATCATAATCTAATTTGAACCTGAAAAACAAAAACAACAACAAAAACAAGTATCTCACCAAATCGAAGGCTTGTCTGAAGTAGGGCACAACTTCGCCTCCGTCCCGGAAGGGAACCTAAAATAAATAAATTTTGATCGAATAAATGAAATACAAACCTTCTCATCGTTGAGCGTCGTGTATATTTCCAGATCGAGCTGCTCATCTGTGTTTGTGCCTCTGAAAAATAAATAGAATTAATATTATTCCAACGTTAAAAATAATCATTGTACCTGAACACGAGTCCTATGAATCCTCTATGTGAATCGACAACGGTGTATCCACTGCAAGTGTCCGTCGTTGTCACATTGTCGCATTGGATCTCGGCGAGAAAACTCAGCTGGAGTTGACTTGGTTGTGATCAGTATGGCCAGTACCTTTGCCTACCTTTGCGCCGGGCATGTGCTTATCCAAGCATTTCTGCTGCAAATTTCCATACGCTGCTGATGCCAGAGGGAGGAAGTTATTTCCTAAGAAAGCACATTAAAGAAGGTGTCCCACGAATATCTGGCTAACTGAGTTCTCGATGTGAGGTGGTGGGTCGCTGTTACCCGATAACATTTTCGAAACTCCCAAGTCACCATTTTTCGTTTGAACTGAGTTATGATCAATTGGCTGCGATCCAAGTGACCCTGAAATGCAGGCAACGAGCTAGAGAGCGTGCGAAATGAGGAGAGCGTCCCTCTCATTCCTCACTTTGCATAGTCGCCCGCGCGGTTCGTGGGACGCCTTCTTTAACTCCATTCACATAATTTGCGAGTAATCCAAATTTGAAGAATTCTTCATAATTATCCACAATAACGCAGTATTCATCCAAAATTGTCATCGAGCTTTCATTGGTTACCGAGAACTTCAAATCGCACTGCAAAAGAAATCATTGAACTTTTTTTCCCACCCTGTTTTCACTGTATTTAGATGGATACACCGCGTCCTTTATTTTAACTTTCGTAAGGACGTTATTAACTAAAAAGGTTAAAGGTTAACTAACACGGATATCCGCATTCTTT
>LS485418.1:14233-29311 GCA_900490705.1 Pristionchus arcanus
TGAAAAAAAATAAATTCAAAACTAACTGTGCTGCTGGGAACAGTTTGTTCTGAAGAATGTGAACGGTAGCAAGAGATGCAAAAGTGCCACCCAAGGAATGACCCGTGATCTGGAAGGGGGGAAATTATCAGATATTCGTTAGAAATATAGAAGCGCACTAGATTTGAAATCAATCAAACCAGCAGCTTGTAGGTGGGATATTTATTAGCCAAGTAGAGGAAATCAGCGCCAATTCCCGAGTTGAACCACAACTGAACAGATCGAATTCAGAGTTGCTCAACGTTCAAATTGAATCTCACATCGTCGAATGCAGTTTCGAAGTAGGGAGAAGTCATTCCACCGTCGCGGAAGTCCGTCTGAAATCAATTCATTGTTCAAACTAATAATTGATTTGACCCTACTTTGTTCTCGAAGAGAGTAGTCTGGATCTCATCGATAAGCTGATCGCCCGTTGACGTTCCTCTGCAAATTTATCGAACCTTGGACCAATATTGCTCATCCCAGCTGTCATTTTAGTGTACAGAGCAGATATGCCCGAAAAGTATGGAACATAACGGGCACATGATGAGAAAGGAAAGACTGTCGACGACGAGAATCCCTCGTCGTTTGTCAACTCATCATTCAGTTTCTTACTTATCTTTTTGTACTTTTTGTGTTGTTTATTTCTTTTTAAGTAAAAAATCACAAACATGCTAAAAAAAATAAAAATTCACCTGAACACCAGCGCGATCCTTTCCCTGGTGGAATCAACCATTGTGAATGCACTGCACGTGTCCGTTGCGATGTCATCGCAAGGGACCTCCACTCGAATACTCAACTGGAATTCATTTAAATATTCATAATCACTGACCTTCCTGTATATCCTTTATATCCTTTTGTGACCACGTTTAATCGTGCATTTGAAGATTAGGACCCTACCTTCCCAGGCCTATCTTTCAGGAAATATATAATTTGTTTTGAATAAAAGCATTTTTTTCTAAATAGTTGAATGGTCATAAAAATACCTTGGCACCGGGCATTTTGTAGTCCATGCACGGCTGGGGATTCTTTGAGTAGGCCGCGGAGCAGAGAGGCATCATCACATTTCCTGAATGCAGAATCTGAGGGATATCCAAAGAATACAAAGCATACTGGCCAGATCCTCGTCGAAATCGGGCACCGCAGCCCGTATCAAGGGAAGCAGAGCAAGAAGGAGCAACCGCGTCATGCTGAATATCGATTCGGAATATTGATCGGGACATAAACATCGATCTTAGCACAGAAATGGACTACGAATTAGGTATAATTCAACATAAAGATGAATTGAGTAATCAGAATAAAGAATAATACAGATTGAGCACATGGTACATTGACCGGGTATTCGTTGCAAAGGCAAATCGATTCTCCCTCTGTTTAATGAGCTAGAGATAAGGAAGACAAAGCGGGTGGAAACACTGATTCCTTTCGTGTTTCACTCCCGTCATTCTGCCAGTCAATCAGAAATCGAGAGGAAGAGTTTTATCATCGTTGAGGTTCTCACTTTTGCTATCATTGTGTTTGCTAAAAAGATCAAAAGCCCCATGAATATTTGAAGGATTCTATTCTGAAATTTTCCAATTTTGGCAATTATTTACCTTCTTGAGAATGAAATGTCATAGATAATACATTCATTTTCTGGGTTCATCATAACAGTTCAAATTTAGTATTTATGATATTTATTGTAGGACAAGTTTGGGAGAAAGTAACGATCAATCAAGGACATCCTTCCAGTCCCCAATCGGAAACGTTGATGCCGAAATAGCTGTCGTGGTCGTCCGATGAACCGTTGAAGGGACTGCAATGTAATTCTTTCCAACTGGAACAATGTGATAGATACTTCTGATCCGAGCATTCCTTGTCCTCCTGTTGACTGCACACGATGAATGGGGAGCCGGGTGACATGTCGTTATTGTACCACACCTGAGCGAAATCGAAATGAAAAAATAAGGGAAAGCAAATCATAGATCTCAAATAAAAGGAGAAGTAGATCTACCTCGGAAGTGTGATGTTCGTACTTCATGAATAGCGGAGGAACGTGCGCGACCATGTCTTGAGCGTGTGTCACACGGAAGGAGGTCACCTGACAATGAGAAACACTTATTTTGAAGGAGAAGAAGAACAAAGAAGAACTCACAAGATTATCGTGGATATCAGCATATTGCTGATCGCCAGTGCGAGGCTGACCGAAAGTGTAGAGAACGAGCCTGTAGAAAGTAACAGCTTTGAATAGTCGGAAAAGAAGAAAGGTGGAAAAAATAATAGTCAGAAAGTTATAGAATAGCTTACAGGGTGGCCCAAAAGTATTGCGACACTTTTTGATTCATTCTCCGCCCAATCTAATTGGTCCAATCATCCCCAAATTTTCACTATACATTGCTCAGATACCGGTCCAAATAATATTTGAAAATTTGGAATTTAAAAGCTTTCCTTCGCAATCCATGATTTTTTGAAAGAATTAATTTGGAGGGGTGGCTATTTTCAGGGTCAACTTTCACTTTTCTAGAGATATTTTCATTGCCGCAGGGAAAGATGTAAAAATATTTTAATAATTGGGTTTGAAAGTACTTATAATTTCCTCAATATAAGTACTTTCAAACCCAATTATTAAAATATTTTTACATCTTTCCCTGCGGCAATGAAAATATCTCTAGAAAAGTGAAAGTTGACCCTGAAAATAGCCACCCCTCCAAATTAATTCTTTCAAAAAATCATGGATTGCGAAGGAAAGCTTTTAAATTCCAAATTTTCAAATATTATTTGGACCGGTATCTGAGTAATGTATATTGAAAATTTGGGGATGATTGGACCAATTAGATTGGGCGGAGAATGAATCAAAAAGTGTCGCAATACTTTTGGACCACCCTGTATTAAAATTTTCTGTCTTTTCCTAAAATTTTGTTTAAATTAACTGTTCTGAGTAGAAAATCGGAAACCTGACCTGATTTTGACTGTCAACTGATAAAAAAGTTACATTTTTCATTAAAAATTAAGATGGTCTTATCGTTTGCCAAGTGATATTAGGAAACAACAGACACACCACGTATGCAGGAGCTACAGTACCTTGAAATTTTGAAAATTCATATCTGCCTTCAAAAAAATCGCAAAAATATGCGGGTTTTTTTCAAAAATCTTAGAAAAGAAAGCTCTTTTATCTGAAAAACACTTCATTTTTGACTGCCGACTCTCTTTAATACCTTATTAAAGATGAAGTGCACTCGAGTTCGATTCCGCGCCTGGGAGCGAGTCAGTGGGATGTGGAGATTTATAACTCCTGATGTGAGCTACAATTCATTGATTTCCCAGTCTCTTCTTCATCATGATTGGTGCTTTACGGAATTATTAATTTATTAATTTCTCTTTAAACTTTTAATTTAAAAAAATAAATTTCTTTTGAAAAAGACTAAGAACAATATCCTGTCTTTTTGAATGTGCTATGTTTGCGTTAATATTAAATATGACTATCATAATATCAGATGCTCGACAGCACAATCGATCTGTGCCTGCGCACGGTTTCCAATTTTCGCGCAGCTGTAGGAAGGATTACTGGAGCGACCCTGGTGTGCTCTGAGCATTATTTTGTAGAAGGGCGAATCGAAGGTGTGCATTTGTGCAGAAATGATTGGAACAATGCAATTCCTTCAGAAGCTGAAGTA
This sequence comes from Pristionchus arcanus, assembly GCA_900490705.1. Lineage (NCBI taxonomy): Eukaryota > Metazoa > Nematoda > Chromadorea > Rhabditida > Neodiplogasteridae > Pristionchus > Pristionchus arcanus. The sequence goes on from LS485418.1 coordinate 17,905, forward strand.
CTCGAGATATTTTATCTGCTGACATTACTTCTCTACGTGGTTTAATTAATGTGTAGTAATTTTGAGGAAATCTGTTCTTTAGATGGTTGCGGACCAGGTATCGAAATTGTGCCGCAGCATGGATATGTGGAATATAATAATCGATTCACTGCAGTCCGAGTGAGTTGTATCGCAACTGTCGATGTGAGCCGCGCTGTCTCGCTCGCTCAATTTACGAGAGAGAAATGGAGAGACAGCGGCGCAGATTTCGTTCTCTGGTTTCCCGTGACTATTGGTATTCCAGTACCCTGACCACTGGTCGGGGAGTATCCAAACAAGTGGTGAACGCGTACTGGTAAACCAGTGGACACGAGAAACCAGAGGTAGTAAGCCGGTTCCTTGCAGGCCGGCGTTGGAAGAGAGGCACGGCGACTACAATGTGAGCCAGCCGTCGTTTCTTATGATCCGCCTGATGGAGTTTTCGAGTCTGTCTGATCGGAATTGGATTAGAGAAAGTTTCGAGGACGGGCTGGGAAGGGCCATGGTTAGTCTCATTTTAGTTTATTATAGTTCAAAATGGGAAATACGAGCTCCATTTCGCCAATCCGCCCGGTGACAGAGCAGAGTGAAATGGAGAGATAGGTATTTCATCTACAGATGAAGATGTCTTTCCGTCATCTCTACATGGTGATGGCTCATCCGGACATTGTGGAGGTGATCGTGTCGGTATGCTAAATACACATGCTTATTGATGCACTAGTTCGGATGAGAGCCTTCTGGATGAGAACTAATTTTCGTGTTCGTTCGTTTATGGGATGGAGAACGTAATAGCAAAACTTACTAAACTGCTACAACCCTCAAAAAAGTGTTAGTTCTCACGCAATAGGTTCTCATCCGTATGTTCTCATCCAACCTACATTGTTCGTTTACTTTATTTTACGACTTCATAATCAGAATGGACCACTGCTCAAGGCCCTCGTGATGCGACTCAAAAAGGGATGCCCGTCTCTAGGATATGAGAACGAGAGTTATCGTGCGTTTAAAATGCTCAGAAAATGTACTGGTTAGCGAGCTATCGATTGTCTAGGAGAGAAGAAGAGGGGAGTACGGAGGGAGGAGGACAGTTGACCTACCGCCTCCTCCCGGCCTCTTCCTTTCTCCGCCCCTTCGAACGTTTGTCAAAGGTCAGCTACGAGTTGAATGAAAAATAATCACACGATAGAACATATTTAATAATTTGAATAATGAATCCATATTGAAAAAAATCACGCATCGAGTTGAATCTAATATCAATATAATTAACTTGGCAGGATTTTTTGTTTCGATGCGCCTTCTTGACTTTGGTCTTATGAGAAGAGATGCGCTGGAGACGCTGCTGGGCTACGGTGAGTTTGAGCGATTGACTTGTTATTATGTGCTTATTAATAGTAATAAGAAGCGTGATGAATAGTACCTTCTATGTGAAAATTTCTCAGGTATTCTGTGCGATGCAGCGCGATATTTCGTCGAACCGCAGCCATTTCGATCAATTATTGGAGAGGGACGCATCTTCAGAGAGTGAGTTAAAAAGATTATATCCGCATTTATATCAGTAACATTAGTCCTGATGAAGTAGATTCTTGCAAGTGATGGCTTAGTGATGACTCTCCTCCTTTGTAGTTGATGCCGAACTTCTCGTGGAACTGCAAAGGAATACGGTAATCGATCGATCGATATCAGGGACTACCGTATCACTCACATATTTCTCAGCCTCAGTCTTGCAATGGCCGAGGGCGACCCAGTCCTCGTGAGTGAGTGACGATCTCTCGAAGATGAAGGTAAGGCCGAGCTGGTGGCAGAAGAGCACTCGCTGCAGAACGGGGCTGTCCTTCCTGCAAAAGATCAAAGATCAATCAGTACCTTAGTCAGGGACCGAGGACCCTGGGGATCCCAAGGCCGTAGCAGGGTATCCGAGGGGTATCGAGGGGTATCCGAGGGATCCTAGGGGTATCCAAACTCACAGGGGAGTAGCGGCGGCGAGGCCAACGAGGGCGAGAAGAGAGACGATGGTGGTCTTCATTGGAGAAGAGACGAAATGTGAGGAGATGGAGGAAGGGAAGACCTTTTATAGGGAGAGAGAAGAATGAAGATCGATCATAATGAACATTGAAGAATATTCAATATGTCATTGTGAGAAGTAATTTCGAATGACCATGCTAAAGTGGTCGACTAATCCCCTTATTCGGATAATGAACGAACAGATTGCGCACGTGATCGATTAATGAGATACGGTAGTCAGATGAAGTTGATCGAGAAGTGACTTTTTTATTAAAAATTGTGAAATATTGATCTTTGATCTTTCAGTTACCCATGTGACGGCACAGACTAAGATTTCGCTTTATTGTCGCTTCGCTGGTTGTATGAATTCGTGCTTTCGTTGAATGTTCGGCACATGTCCTTGAATCCATGACATGCTTTCCAAAATCATCTATTCTCATCACAATGTTGATTCTTTTAGAAAACGTGTGCATGCATTTCCTTTACAACAGACAGAATCGTGATACCTTTATGTACAGATTTACAATTTTACAACAAATAATATTTACAAGAACGCTACAAATTCATTTACGGGCATCCATCATGTCCCCACTCTGACACTTCCTTTCCGTAGTAGTGAGTGTGATCGTCGGGAGAAGTATTGAAAACGCTGAAATGTATCGAATTCAGTCATCATTCTCAATCGTTCGAGTGAGAATGGAATGAGTTTCACAAGGTATTCAAAAGAGGCAACGCTCCGAATATTTCAATTACACTTCGTCTGATGTTGTTTAGAATACTAAAACATACTGCTTATCGGAGCATCTCTTATCCTCCTGCTTTCCGCACACTACGTACGATGCACCGGCAGTCATGTCGTTGTCGTACCAAACCTGATGATGACCACATAAAATTATAATTTGGCCTAATTCCCGACTCGGAAAGTGCGGATTAGAACTATTTTCGCTGCCTAGACCCATCATACTCACCTCCGAAGTGTGATGTTCGTAGTTCATGAACTGGGGAGGAATATGGGCGACAATGTCCTTGCTGTGAGTTACACGGAAGGCTGTTACCTGAGAATTTTTCATTATTTCACTTGATCGATTTCGCATTCCCCGTGATGCCGATCTAGGAATGTTTGATTCCTCTGATGTCAGTGACATTCTGTTATCAGCACATGCTTTCCCCTGTCTCGGAGTGTAGCGTGTGACTCTCACTAATCCATCTTAATATCTTCTATCAATGATCTCCCGATCAACCCGCCAATCCCTATAATCATCCCACGTCCAAGAGGAGCTTTCTTGGGTGGTCATACTGCTTCGATAATGAGAAAAGTAGTGTAACGTACCAGATCATCGTGGATATCAGCGTACTTCTGATCACCAGTGCGAGGCTGGCCGAAGGTGTACAGAACGATTCTGAAAGGATAAATTTGATTATGAATGCAAAATTTAAACTTCTCACTTGTCCTTGGAGGCGATCTTGTTCGTAGAGATATGAGCAGCAGCCATGGAGGCGAGAGCTCCTCCAAGGGAATGGCCGGTGACCTACAAAGCAATCGATAATCAACAATCGGGATACGGTAATCAATCGAAGTACCGTATTCGAAATACGGTAATCAACTCACCCAGACGGTGAAGGAGGGATACTTGGCTGCGAGTGCGACGAAATCGTCTCCGAGTCCTCCGTCCCAAGTCTGCAAGAGAAATATTTGGTATCTCTCCATTTCTAATCTCAGTTTCGAGGAATAATATCTTAGATGCGTGGCTTGTTTGATGCATTTCAAGCGTATCACAAGATGTCAAAGTCTAAGACAAACTAACATCCATGAATGCATCATTGAAGTACTTGGACGTCTTTCCTCCATCCTGGAAATCGACCTTCGAATCGAAGATTGTGTCCGTGATCTCAGCGATCAGTTGAGACGTATCGCTGGTGCCTCTGCAAAATGATTATTGATGTTTTGCGGCGAAAACCTAAACCGATCAGAGTAAAAAGTATTTGACAGCAGATGAACATCCTGTGAAACACACCTGAATGCAATTCCGATAACCTTTCTCGTTTCATCGTAGAAAGTGAATCCCGAACACGTGTCCTTCTTGAAGTAATCGCACTTGAGGGAGACTTGCTTGCTCAACTAAAATTGCTTTTATTATTAAAAAAATTACATTATATTTTTTTCGTTAAAAAATACGTTACCTTTGCGGTCTTCAGTTGGCTGGTCAGACAAGCTTGGGGCTTGTCTGAGTAAGCGGCTGATGAGATTGGCAGCATGATTGTTCGTGCAGTGTCGTCATTGAATCTGGCTGCAGCCGACTGCTGCAGCTGAGTGGAGAAAGCTGTGCTGCATGCAGCAAGGAAGAGTAGCAATGATCTCATCTGGAAGGAATGATGCAAGGATGAGAATGACTGACACTTCAGCGAAAAGTGAGTGGGAATGATTTTCTAAGACGTCGCTTCTCTTTCCTTTTATAAGCCCATTGTAGGCTGTCGTCGATGGAGATTTGAGAGGGAGAGAGATAAGGCCACGAGGGGATTAACTCCATTCGGTGAGAATTATCAATAGGAAGATCGGTCTCAACGTCACCGAACAGACGTCATCCACTCTTCTTTCGTTGAGAGTTTGGTCTCACTTTTGCAAGAATATAGATAGCAAAAATTCGAGGCTTGAAAAATATGACACTAAATACAATACAAAGTTGATGTAGACAGCCGCTTGTTCGCTCTTTACAAATAACAATTAGCCCGTAGCAATTAAATTTGACCAATTGTGTCAAAACAATGGCCATTGAAACATACCTAAACCTTTGACGCTGTAGGCTAGCGAACTCTTGAGGTCAGTACCTCTCGCAGATATCATAACATTTTTTATGTATGTTATGATTGTATTCAGGCGAATTGTATTTGTACAAATGGTCGCTAATATGCGGGGTGTTTGTAGTTATTTTCCATGCTGTCCTTGCGACAATTCGCAATTTCTCCGCTGTATTGCATCCATGTGCATCTGAAATGTGCAAAACTGACTCGACCTCTTATCTTGGAATGGTCTCTCGCCGATCAGAAAGGCCGTGATCTGTCATCCGCGTGCTTTTCTCCGAAATATCCCGTCACACACTCGCAACAAATTCCTCCTATCAGCATGGTTGCTTATCAGTTTACTCGTTCCCATCATCTCTCCATTCTCAGTCGAGATTCGGATTAGGTTGGGAATCTCACTCCATCACTACCTGGCACGGACTAATCCGAAAGATTTGCACTGTTATGCAGAGCATTTCAGCATCAGCATTGCGTGTGAACTTGTTGTGATCGAAACAGCTTTCCATAATTCTGATTCTCATAACAACAATGATTCTTAGGAGTGGAATAATGAACATTGTTCCGATAGATAAAGTTAGCCGAACGCTCCAAGCATTTTTTCCGGATCGTAGTCTACTATCAGCACCAGATTTGGTTCTCCTATCGCCATGCTCCCACTTATCAGCCTAATCCTCTCATTCCTCTCCCAATCAGTCCGCACTAGAGTGTCGCTGACGTAATCAAACACGTTGCTTGCAATTGTGTACGAATTTCACCCAAAAGTATGGTTAAACATCCATGCGGATCCAATTAATGTCTTTAAAGAGTCCTCAAATCATGGAGAATCCACAAAAGATGACATCTTTATTACATCGCAACGAAAGTTCTCGAAACACAATTAATTTATTTGCACCCCTTCTTTCCCCAGCCGGAGACGTCCTGTCCGTAGTAGTGAGTGTGATCTTCAAGTCCCGTTTCGAAGACACTGAATAGATTATTTCATCTCAATTTCCTTCGCTCTCCTTTGGTTGAAACAAAAGAGAATCAAATATGTTTCACAATAAGTTTGTAAGGACATTCTTCTTGACGGAATCGATGATTTGTACAGTTGAATTATTTTTATATTTATTAATTATATTTATTTTTAAGAGACCGGATCGGTAAAAATCGAGCAAAATCACCCACTCCCGGACACGCTCCTACCGAATTGAGTTCCGCAAGCCCATACTCTAGTGTTAGGAGGGTCTTGCCCCCACACTACTCATAGTACCCCCTATTTCCATTTCTTGACTTTCCGGGGAGAGAAAAGTGAAAAATATCGCAATATAGTCAAAAAATGGTATTTTCTCAACCGATCAAGATAGACTCAATTTTACATTTGCAATATATTTCGGATGTCCAAACACAGTTTTTCAGCCAAAAAGATAAATTTATGCTCAATTCCATAACTGCGCTTTTGAGTACTAATTTCGATTTTTAAGCGAAAAATGGCCATTTTTAGCCGCCCTTCCCAGTCACACTATGTGCACAGTGTAGCCAGATGACCTCCCCACCGATTCCACTATCGAGAATCCAGATCGATTTTACCCGCAAAAGGAGCTGTCCGATCAAGTGAAAGTCACTACTTGCGGCAAGCCCAATAAATCGCTCTCTCGATTAGTTTTCCAAATAGTTGTGCTAAAAACCACTCACATGACATTAGTACACCTTAATGCAAATATTTATTACCATAAGAGGCGAATCGCGAGGTTGACCGAAGGTGTAGAGGAAGATTCTGAACGGAAGAAGTGGACGATAATTTAATGGGAGAATATTCATATTTGCAGTGATAATGAATTAGTGATATTTGGGTTCACAGATCAATGAATAAATAAATGAATAAATAATAAATAAATAATGAATAAATGTGCTCACTTGTCTTGGTCATACCAATCGAGAGAGACGATGTGAGCGGAGGCAAGAGAGGCAAGGGCACCGCCAAGGGAATGACCAGTGATCTAACAATTATCTATTTATTCAGAATGTAACCATGAGGGCTATACTGCTTGTCCAAATCAGCTGAGAATTGAAATTGTGCTGCATCATCAATAGCTCCGAGATTAGCCCCTTTCTACATACACTCACCCACAGGTCGTATCCGTTATAGGTCATGATGAGGTAGGAGAGATCCGCTCCAAGACCACCGTCCCACAGCTAAAATCAGAGTTATTTTCAATGTAGACATCGGGAAGACAAAGATGCATGGCTTGTTAGATGCATAAAACTGACATCCATGAATGCGTCATTGAAGTACTTGGACACTTGACCGCCGTCCTTGAAATCGACCTGGAAAGAGAAATTTACTGGAAATAATATAAAATACTCCTATCATTCTTATCCCCTACACCAACTTCATTTAGAGCGGATTGGCAAAAAAAAAACAGAGAACTTCCAAATTGTCTTTACCTTTCTCTCAAATCCACTCTCCTGAATCTCAATAATCATCTGAGCGGGATTGTTCGAGCCTCTGTAAAATTAATATATTTTATAATTTTTGTTGAAATTACTTCTAACAAGAGACTAAAGAAAAAGGCGAGATGGATAAATGAGTAGGGCGTGAAACACACCTGAACGAAAGGCCAATAATCTTTCTCTCCTCATCGACGAATGAGAATCCAGAACATTTGTCTTTGAAGTAGTCGCACTTCACAGACACTTGCTTGCTCAACTGAAATGAAGCTATTGATTGATGTTCATGAATATTTTTTAGTTTGTAGCCTACGTAGATTTACCTGAAAAGCATCTCTGGTTTCCTCCAACAGGTTGGATCAAGCCACAAGTTGTCTCCAAGCTCAAGTCCAACTTGCGGGAGAACACTAGAGATTGTAGCGTCTTCGCTTATACTGATTCTGCCAATGCGGGGAACTTCTTCGGATTTCGTCCCAGGAAACAACCGCACTAATGTGGTATAGAATGAAGATGATAGGGAGGGAATGTTCTTCGAAAAAGGGTTGGGCCAAATCTCGAGGAAGTGCCCAACGCGGATATTGCTCTCACCGTGGCTCCAGCCATATGCTTGTCCATGCACTGCTGGGGTGAATCAGAGTAGGCTGCACTCGAGAGAGGAAGGAAGAAATTACGAGCGAGAGAATCATCGAAGTCAGCGGAGACGGGGAGAATGAGGAGGAAGGATGAGATGAGCAGACGCATCTCAAGTTTAGAGCTGACATTACCAATTGAAATCACAACGAGCAGGAAAAAAAACAAGGAAACTGTGATGCCCAAATTGATGAGATATTGATCGATCATGCCAAAATATGGACAGAAACGGTGAAGTCGACTTCAAGAGCAACCATTCGAAAAAGATATTCAAGTGAGATCACAAGATCAGAAGAAGTTGTGAATTGAAGCGAGGTGATGAAGACAATTTCTAATCATCTCACTTTCGTTCAGGATGTGCTTATAACTGAGAGTCTCGTTGATCATTTGAGTGAAGACCAGAGTATGACAGGAAATAATTACTCTCCAAGCCGCATTCGCTATTTTTCGATCAGAGATACTAGAGAGCGCATCCAATGCGGATTCATGATTCACAGCCACTGATAACACGTGTCGCTTTCTCTTGATTGTCGGTACACTGATATTTAATAATCGATTGGAGGAGTTGGGTGTGTGCTGGTAAAGCTGATCATTGAGCTCTTCTCGATCTCATATATATACCCCGCAATCCATCCTTCGAACTCATCGGAATCGACTGTATTCTTTGACCACGTAATTCGTTATCGTACGGAAACTACAAAGGAGTTGAATCAATCCCATTATCGTCGGTTGCTTTCATGTGCAATGTGTCTGAATAGAGTCGGAAGTGGAGAGAAGTACGGGTGAGATCCAGCTAAGGTGTGACCACTGCAGTCCGTAACGTTTTCTACGTGCTCTCTTTTGGTCTTTGTTATTAAATTTCGCACAGTTTGTACAACAAAGTGTATCAAAGTCACAATCTACTACAAGCGTTTATCGAAGCAAACTACATTATGGGTGGATGTTGGAAAAAGCGAAAGGTGTGTGTTCGGGCTAGTGTTTATGTGGCAAGATTATGAAAAGTTTGTACGGCCTTCTGCGAAAAATCGGAGTAATAAGAGTATGATTAATAAGTGTGCATATTTAAGTTTATAGTTACAAAATAATGTGAGAAGTGTATGAAGGCGGGCGTCCATGTCCTGGACTATAGGATCTCATTCATTGTTCCGAAGAAGCAGAAGAAGGGGAAGACGTGAGGCCGTTGTGAGGAGTGTAGTGGTATCTGTAACATTGACTCATCAATTCCTTCTTTCCTGGCATTCTCTGATTATCATTATCTCTTCTAGCTCACGTCTCAATCTCCTCAGCCTCCTCACTCTCCTCCTCTTCCTCCTCCACTTTCTCCCACTTGCAATCGTACTCCACGGGAGCCGAAGTCATTCCCATTCGACGAGCCAGAGAGGGCAGAGTGCCACCTCAAGCAATTGTATCATTGAGAAACTTCATTTTGCACCGCCTCTCACAACGCCGAGCAAAGATGCAAGGAATGAGTGGATTGGAATATGCTTCACTCAGTCTTCAATAGCGACAGATCACCCACGGGAGTAATGTGTATAATGGATATGCCACCAAAATCAATAATTATCTCTCGCTCACCCCTTGGCACGCTGAACTTGTATCTCTGCACGAGAGTAACGAAGATGAGGAAGAGCTCCATCTAAAATACGCACTTTCTAATTTTGGATAAGAAATCGGGTGTGCCTTAGCAAGATTCTCTCCCAGACATGCTCTTCTTCCGATGCCGAATGGAGAGAAGGACGAGGGCATCGAGAAGGCTCCGTTATCGTCGAGGAATCTGGAAATGGTATGATCTGGGTGAGCCCATCTACGATAATACATTACGAAGTGAGAGGTCGACGTACCTCTCGGGGTCGAACTTCTCCGGATTGGGGAAGAGTGCGGGATCGTGATGGACAGCACCGATATGGGGCATGATGTCCGTGCCTGTAGGGAGATCGAATCCGGCTACGGTGGAGGGAGCGGAGGTACTGACAATGGTTCAAGGGTCAATTTCAAGCAATTGCACTTCGCTTGGTTGGACAATGTTACCGTTCATTATAATAGTGAAATAGGTCGAGTATTTGGGAAAACAGTAAACCATACCAATGAGGAATATTCCAGGGCAGGACATTGGCCAATCTCTGCAGCTCAGCAATGACTGCAGTGCAATAGGGAAGGGACGAACGATCGGAGAGTTGAACACGAGAAGAGGAACCAAGCACCTGGAATGGCATCGAGATTAGATCTGATTGGGTTTAGAATGCATCCCCTCATTCAGACAGCTCGAATTGTGATCTGTATCGTTCAGTAATAAAAACAACGATATTGCACTGGAATATGATCTACATAGAGAAAAGGGAATTCCTAGATAGTAGGACCACAATAGGTGTCCAAATTGTAATCTACAGGGTTCCTTTCGGGAATTCTAGTAAATATTAACGGAATCATCCGTTTGAACCACCTTGTGTATCTCCTCTCTCATCTTCTCTTGCGCCTCCGGGTAGTGCAGCAGGTAGAGTATCCCTGAATTACAGTAATCAGTTACCGTACATTCAAAATCAGTTCTCGATAACCATGCATAAGCCGTGCGTAGCAAGCTTATTTATACGTTCCACTGATCACTCTCCGTACGGACAGTACTTCCGCTGGTTAGCATCGATTTGACGACAGATACTTACCCCATCTGATCGTCGTCACCGTCGTCTCCATTCCGCCCGTCCACAAATCGCCCGAGTTCAACGCCAACGTCAGTTTTCTGAATTATTTTTTGCTGACAACGAGATGAACGAACTATCGAATTGTTATACAATCACTGTGCTCTAGTATTGATTGTGAAACTCAATCGAATTCGCATTGCGCGATTATCTAATGGGGAGGTTTGGGTTCAGAATACGCCATGGATGCGAGTTCGGAATAAATTCGGAATGGGAGGGACCATAATTTCGCCTTCCTTTTCTCATCTAACGGATCATTTTTCAATTTCGTTATAAGAGAGTGTTTTCAAATAATCGCGACTAAATCGAATCCACTTCTATGAATTTGCCTTTGTATCAAACTTGAAACTCAATTGATTCTATTGTACTTTGCACAATCGTTGACTTGTTCAACGGTCCGATCAGTATATTTTTGTTCGATATTTTCGATATTTGAGCACCATTTCATTCAGCTAGTGAGCTTTACATGAAAATATTCCGGCCACAAATAAATGACGAACTGAAATATGACAACTAAGAAAACTTACGAGAAGTTTCGATTGGTTGGTTGTCTCTTCCACTCTCGAAGATATGCCTCGATGAAATCACGAGGAGGACCATCGGAAGAGAGAACCTTCTCGTGACGATCGATCTGATTGAGAAGGATTGTTCTATGGAAGGAACCGATCATTACTCCATCTTCAGAATGATCCCGACAACCGGTTGCTCGGAAAAAGTAGCATCACGAGTGCAGGTATCTAGATCGCCTGGTCTGGTTGACTAACTGTTATTCCTACGCACGTCTCGACTACCGGGCAAACCATTTGTCGTTATTCAATCATATTGCCTCGATGCATCATTCA
>LS485419.1:0-10281 GCA_900490705.1 Pristionchus arcanus
CCGCAATAATTTGCTGAACTAACCGGTCACGAGTTATCACCTTAAAGCTCAAAGTTGAGGAAGGTTTCACAGAAGTAGAGCGCGTTATTGTCTTATTCCTGGAATAAATTATTTTTTCAGTATATTTGTTTTTTGAAAATTATTTTTATTGAACGTGACCTTCCGTGATTTCAATAAACGGTGGCTGTTCTGTCCTATGAAAATATGAAAATTGCGTACCTCTTCACCCATCTTCCATTTGGCAGGCGAGACCAGCCTGACACTATCGGTTTTGTCGTCGTCTTATCGCTGTATTACACTATTTGAGTATTACACTATTTGCAATTAAAATCATAATATATTTATTTTCTTCTTTCTTTTTTTCGTATCCTATAATTTGGCAGATTGGCATTAACTCACCCTGAAAATTTGGTGCTCCTGCTTATCGGATGCTTGATTCGGGAATAACCCCCACTACTTGATGGCGTTGTTGTTCTGAAAAAAATATTTGAATGGTAAGTTGAAAACATAATGTATTTAATTACTGATCTGTTTCTAAATGTTTACGAAAGATCGTCCTTTATTTTTTACCCATGCGTCTATTGAATTCCAATCTCACCTTATGTATGGTTTCGATGTTGTGAATGATGTTGTCGATCTGCAAATGGTAGTATCGCAATGGGCACAAGGGAAGGTTGAGCCCACCTCGATCTTGGTGGTCCCGAACGTGACGGGAATGTTGTCGGTCTACAAATCGGCTTTTTAATCCGTTAAACTAATGTTACATCACGATATTGATCAAGAAGCTCAATCAAAAACTCACTTTGTTCTCGCTGATCTTGAATGCGTAGGCAATGTCGTTGGTCTATAAATATGAATTTTGTAAATTCACGCTCCACTTTTCAGAAACGTTTCAGAAAATCATTATGATGTTCCTTCCAAAAACTCACTTCGTCCTTGCTGATTTCGAATGCGTAGGGAACGTCGTCGGTCTGGAATTGTTAAAACGCGTTCTCTGTAAGAACCAAGGTGGGAGTGTACAAAAATTTTAAAAACATCGCCCGGGACTCAAACTTCACCAATATGATCCCTTGGGCCGGTAATTACGATTTTTGAACTTTGATCCCAAAATATTTGATCTTTGATCTTTGATCTCTCGAAAATCAAATTTTAGATATCCCTATCATGTGATAGCTCCTTCGAAAGAGCATAAAAAGTTATGTAATAATTTAAAATTTCAAGGGTTTTCATCAACATTAGCTCCAGTTATGACTAAAAGTATGACGGTTTTTGCCAATTTCGACTAAAATCTATGTGGCTACCCACTATGCTATGATTTCCGGGGCACCAATTCGAGATATTTTACGGTTTTTGTTATATGAAAAAACATAAGAAACTTTGCGGGGCATATTTAAAAATTAAGAAGTAATAAAATTGCTATGAATCCCACTTGGTTCTTTGTGGTCTCATCGTCGTAGTGCGTGCTCTTCCTGACCGCGTAGGCGGTGGTCTCGGTGTTCTCCTTAAAAAAAACTAGTTTTTGTTGATTGTGAAATTCCAAACAGATACAGATACAGATTTATCCTGGAATCAAGGCAATGGGCCTGAAGGATGGTAACTTCCAAACAGAACAAAGAAAAACAAAAAAACAACAATATCTGATTTAATTAGTCTCACCAAGAAGCAGTGGGCGTTCGATGCTTGATCGGCCTCGGTGTTCTCTCCTTCTTCTTGTCCTTCCTCCTTCCTCCTCTGGCCGACTGGAACTCCATGCCGTCCTCATCTTCTTCATCGTCAGAATCCAACAGGTCCGGGTCGAGCCCGGAACCGTCTATGGCATCCATGGTTTCGGTGCCAACAACGCCAGAGCCGTCCAAGAAGGCATCGATGCCGGATCCGTCCCAACCATCGGATATGTCGAGGCCAGAGCCCTCAGAATCCGCTCCGGAACCATGCCGAGTGAACAAATCGTCAAAGTCGGTGTCTGTGATGATGCCAGAAAGGACTCCGGAACCCTCCCGACCACCGATGATGTCAGCAACGGATCCCTCGTCATTATTTTGGACAGGAGTAAGCAGTCTGATACTGTCCTCGATATCATTGATGTCGTCTTCTGTGATAGGATCACTATCAATTATGCCCCACTCGGCGAGGACAGCTTCCGAATCCGGTTTAGGTACGGAAGTCGCTGTGGGCAAGCTGCTGGTGGCAACTGGCACACCACTCTCTTCGAGCTCATCGGCGACGATTGCAAAGGGAACTAACAGTAGAAGTAGCGATAACAGGAACAGTTTCATTCCGAAGAATGAGATGAAGTGAAATGAAGAAGAATGGATTGGTTTTAAAGGCAAAGTGATTCAGTGTTGCTGTTGCAGCGTGGGAGCCAATGATCGAGCAACTTAATGAAATAAAAAAAATGTTAAAAATAGGATCATCTTCTATCTGTCTGGTCAATCCGAAAATCTTGAAGAACCACGAAAAAATCAATCATGATTTGAGCATATCGTGACTGATAAGCATTATTTCTAACCTATTTTAGGGCTGAATGCGGTAATTTAAAAATATTTCACTCCTTCCGTTTCCTGAGTTCATTCAGAAGACAATCAGAAAAAAACTCATAAAGATTTAGCTAATTGAAATATGTTGTGACGGAACGATATAACATATTTTTGTGATTTACAATGCACCAGCAGAACCAATATTTTCTCACAAATAATAAGATGATACTTTGTACAAAATAGAAAATCAAATCCTCAATTCAGTTCACTTCTCTTCAATGCAGCGCTTCCTTCTCATTTCTCTCCTTCTACTATCGACTGTTTTTGTCAACACCGACGAAGCTGCTAAAGACGACGATGTCAATGCTTATCACCAAGATGACCTCATCCTCATCCACGTCAATCACGACAACTGCACACTGAACAGTGAGGTGCATGACTTTGGGGACTTGTGGCTGTTTGCGAATGGAAAGGACGCCGTTGCAAAGAACGATTCGGTATGTATTATTGAATTTTTTAATAATCGATTTGTACAGGTATTCATCTACACTTTGGAATCAGGCGAACCAGTCATGTGTGATGTTGACTCATTTAGAGCAGTAGTACGTTTAAAAATATATTTATTATTCTAATTGTTTTCTTCTTGCAGCTGGATCAAGGAATAAACGAAGCGGGAAATTCAACCGCTGAAAATTTTGCAGAATGTGGCAAGGAGATTATAGAAATTCTGGTGATTTTCGATTTTTTTTGTTAATTCTTTGCCAACAATTTTTCTTTAGAAAGGAGTGGTCCAACCAAATGTGAGCAGTGAAGTCATGGTATGTTTGGTTGGAGTATTTCTCGCAGTTTTCGACCGCAGATAGAACGGCTCATGCACGGATTGATGAAGGAAAAGGCTAGAATAGAGAATGATGGAGGCATAGAAATGAAGGCACTCGTGAAACTTTTACAGAAAATTCCCCTAGATCAGGCAAAGGTGAAGCATCGGTGGTTATGGTGATTAATGTGATTTTTTTCAGAAAGTCATTCTTCGTGCATTAGAGTACTTGAATAAAGATGAATAAAGATGAATTAAAGATATTTTAAGAAATGCCTTGCAACGAAATATATCGCACGTTAAAATGCAACGCTTGGGGTCTGATTCCATTCTGAAACGCCATAAATAATATATTAAATATAAAAATACGAAAATACGAATCATACTGAGATGATTGAGCATACTTATTCCGAGTGAAGTTATTTCATCTTCTTCTTCTTTCTTTGCTTTTGCCAATGCGGAAAAAAATCAATCTCGACTTTGACAATCTGGATGGAAAGTTCACTCTTCTGGATAATTATATTCAACTTCTAATGAATTGAACCGAAAACAGTGAGACAGAAATATTTTTTCATAATTATATTCAATAACGGCAAGATCGTACTATTATATTTGAACCGTATTCACTTCAAATCCTTTTTCGAATATTCCAGAACATATTTTTGCAAAATATATTTTCCCACGCTTCATCAGCAGAAGATCAAACATCTCCGTGCAAGCAACTATTAAACATTCCTCATTTCCACTTCCAATACTCTCCTTAGTTTCTCGATGAAGCCTTGGCCCTTCCTTCTCTTATTACTCTGTTACATCGTCGAGGCACAAATCAATTTCCAGGTAAATTGTGTCTTCATTTCTCACACACTCTTACCGTTAGAAGAGGATGATAGTATTATGATTGAAAGTAATCTATATTACACTTCCAGGACTTTGCCATAGCCGACGCTTCTGATGATTCTTCGGAAGTCGACTACGGAGTGGTCGAAAGAAGCTCAGAAGCCATCGAGGACACCCTCCAGGATGCCAACATCAAGACGGACGAACTCGACGTAAACGACTCTACTGGCCCGGGACTGGACGATGTCCTATTTGAAGGCGAAATGATGCCTCTGAGTCTGACTAGAGCTTCGAGGACCTTCAATTCGCTCAACGACATATTCGAGGACGGTTATCAACGCGGAGCGAATACGCGTCATGTAGTGGGACTGATCGACGACTATGATGGAGACTTCCCTGAAGAACATGAGCATTTTGACGAACTCTTCTTCATCAATCACTACGACATATTAACAAAGAAGGAATCTGATGACCTCGTCTACTACTATGACCAAGAAGAAGACGATGATCTCATCGTAGTGGAGGGAGTTGACGGACGACCCGAGTTGAGGATGAGGTCGGAGACGTCTTCTGAAGTTGAAGACTTCGACGATGAATTTGATGTTGAAGAGGAGGACGAGGAAGACGAGGATGGCATGGAGTTCCAGGGATTGACGTCAAGATTTTTCGGTGGAAAGGGAGGCGGACGTGGTTCTGGAGGAAACCGAGGGTACGGCAATCGAGGTTACGGCAAGCCCACAACAGGTGGACGTGGTACGGGTAATCGAGGAAAGCCCACGACGGGTGGACGAGGTAATCTGGGCAAGCCCACATCGATCAACGGTGGAAAGGGAGGAGGACGGGGCAATAGAGGAGGAATGGGAACTCATGGTAACGGGATACACTCGGATTCTGGGAGCATCAGGCATCCACCGCCGACTCGTCGCACAGGCCTTGCCCCGCCGACGAGACCCCCACCGAGACGTGGCCAAGGCGACTACGACCACCACGTGAACAGAAAGCCGACGTGGCATTCAGGCAATGATGCGCATGAACCACCAAGACAGCCGGGCTCGGGAAAGCCCCGGCCAAATGGTGAGAGCGTTCGTGAAATCAACCATCCGAACAGGAAGCCTACGATACATTCGGAACACGAAGCAGTGCCTGATAGACCAAGAAAAGTGTCCAGGCGGCCCTCAACTAATGGGGAAGATGCTCATGAAACGGACAATCGAAAAAGGAAGCCTACTAGAAATGAAGTGGATGATGGACACGATGCTATCGACCGTCGAACCAGGAAGAATACCGACCACGAAGAGGGGGATAGGCCAACACGGGACACCAGACGGCCCTCATCTCAAGGACAAGAGGTGCCCGATCGTGAAAGCAGACCACCTAAGGGGTCTGAGATCAAAGATCATCCTACAACGAGGCGATCGGGCGGTCGCCGTAGTACCCCTAGGCCCACCCCACCGTGCCGGAGTGACCGGTGCAAGCCCGGGTACAAGAAAATAACTAGAGGCAAGAGCGGAAAGCCGGTGAGACTTACAATGACAGCTTACAGTGACAATTTAAAATTTGCAGAAACTCCTCTCGAGAGCCGGACAGAAGGCCAGGGACGTGGTGAGAGGCATTTCAAATAGTTTTCTAAAGTATTCGTTGACATTTCCCTCAACGATGACCATAGTGGTGATAGCTGGAGCTCAAAATATGAGCCCCGGTTCCATATTTCACACACTTTCTCATCTGGGCGAGTGGTGAGAGACTATGTGAAATGAGACGGCAACTCTTACTTCGCACTCTAGAGATTGATGACCGAAACGCGAACAAATTTCAGATTAAAGAAATCAGCGAGGCAGTGCGCGACGAGGCGATTGAGGCATTCACCGATGCGGTCAAGGTCCCTATTCAATTATATATTTTAATTGTATTATTTTTTGTCAACTGTGTCATTCAAAATTCTTAAGTGCGCACAGTGAGGGTCACCGTTGCATTTCACAAACTCACTCCACGATGGTTGAGAAATTGTGTACTGTGAGAATCAAAGCCGTAGCAAAACTAATCGACGGACAAGGATGTAGCGAGAAAACATCGGAACACAAAAATAGGATGTCATGCTGTGCCAATTTTTGATGAAATACGCTTTTTACTTCACTTTTCCACTGAATATTTTATTTTTATAGATTTAATTGTGATTCATAAACAATTGGAAAAGTGAAATGAAAGGCGAATTTCATCAAAAATTGGCACAGCATGACATTCTATTTTTGTGTTCCGATGTGTTCTCGCTACATCCTTGTCCGTCGAATAGTTTTGCTACGGCTTTGATTCTCACAGTAAAATCATGAGACGGTGATCTGCAGTGCGTGTAATCTACATTTCTTCATTCAGGAAGAAATCCGTAATTGCGTAGAGGAAGCATTCGGCAACGCTGACCATGAAGCGGACGAGAAGTGCGGAAAATTCTTCAAGCATATTACAGGATGAATTCGACAAATTGATGGATATTGATAAATGAATTATAAATTAAATAAAAAAAATAAATGCAGTTTTCATTATGCAAATTGAACATATTTGTCCAAACATGCTTGAAAACTAGATGTCGACACAACTTTTGATGCTCTTTCAAATTTTAATTTTCGAATTTCGATGCATCTAGAAATAAATCAATAAATTCGTGGAATCATACGGTAATGCTGATCGGGAAGCGGAAGATAAATGCGGGCGTTTCTTCAACTTATAAAGGAATGGATTTAAAAAAAACGACGATTGATAAAAAAAAACAAATATTCTTCTTGTGCTATGTACGAAAGCCATTCAAAAATCTATGATTGATCGACTAAATACTTTTGAACAGGAGGAAACATTTTTAGGGACGGGAATTGAATCTTCTACTCAGTGACGAATAGGTCATGAAGAGTGATGTAATCAGCTTTGAGTTTGTTTACGAACCTTAGCGTTTAGTTGTTGAGTTTTTTTCTCTAACATCTCTAATATGTTCTTCTTCCTGATGACGAAAAGCTTACTCTCTCGGTTAAGAGTAAAGTCACTTTGCAATCTTTTCGAATAAGACTTTTCTTGATTGGAATTCACTTGCAACGGTTAGTTCACTGAGTCCACTCTAAATGAACCAAGTGAAGATCTAATAAATGAGATACAAATTTGATTCCCTCAGTTCTGAATGCAGAATGTAATACGAGCGTTCTATTACATTCTGCATTCTTTCGAAAGGTAAGGCTACCCTAGAAAGCATTGGACAGCAGGGTATGTAGTCCGTCTAACAGCTGGCCTTATCAGCGGGTCCCACCTAGCGTTGTCTTACGACTGTAAAATCGCTTGACGTGGCCTTACACCTTCTTAATGCTGTCATTCAGTTCTGAATGGCTATTTTTATCCTGCAGAATCGTTCTAACTCCCCTCTCCCATGCTGCATCTGCACTAACGAAACATCACTTTTGCAAACGCCTATAAAACATCGCTTTCATCTCTTATCCATATTCAATCATAGTTACTCGATGAAGCTCCTTCTCCTAGTGTTAGTTGCTATCGCTGAGGCCCACATCTACATAAAAGACTTTGACCGTGCCGAATCCCCTTTCGATACCGGCAACGCTGAGCAGATTGACGACGTCAGCAGAAGCCCTACTGAAGAAGTCATCCAGCATACCCTCCAGGATGAGCCGGCCCGAGACCCAACGGAGCCTCAAGGTCATGGATTGGATGAAGGCTTCTTTGATGAGGAGAAAACGTCACTGAGAGCCATGAGGGCATCCAGTGCATTCAACTTCAAACACGATTCCCCCGATCATGCCAAGACCGCTAACGCCAACGTCGACGGTGTCAAACATGAGGAGATGCCATTGATGAATAATGATATGGAGCACTTGCGAGCTTCGAAGAGGCCCGACTCTGATGTCAACGATGATACGGACCTAGAAGGCGTCTACCCGTATGACGATCACTTTTTTGGCAAGGATAACATCATCTTCGGCCCTCAAGAAGGATCAGAAGATGTTATCGTTGATGGATCCGGACAGGAAATTGATGCGGATTTCAACCTCGATGGTGAAGAATCAGACGAAGAGGACGAGGATGGCATGGAGTTCCAAAGCGGTGGTGGCTCATTTGTTAAAGGAATAATTAGTGGAATTAAATCAGGGACGAAGATGATTGGTAAAGGAGTGAAGCATGGCTTGAAGCGTGCTGGTCACATCGTGAAGAAATACGGAAGGGAGGGCCTTCGGCAAGTGAAGAAGGGTGTAAGGAAAGCCCTCCCGCACTTTAAGAAGGCTGCTCGCCGTGTGGGAGATTTTGTAGTCACAGACGGCTTAGATATTGTCTTCGACGGCGTACGCGCTGGTATGGGTCGGGATTCTGGAGATGATGGCGCGTCTCCGGCCGAATACGATGACACGGACGACGAAACTGAGAATCCAGTAGACGATGAGATGCCCAGAGGTGGTAATCGACACCATGACGAAAATAGAGCCGCACCCGCAAATCGTCGAGAAGATTCCAGACGGCGTTCCTCTGAGAACGATAACGATGATGCAGAAGACAATAGAGAATCGGGCCGTGACAGTGAAGTTCGCTCCGATCACGGAAAGAATGGACGCCGTAATCGAAACTCGGCGCGCGGATCAGGAAGACGTGACGATGAAGGTAGAAGCGGATCAGGAGATCGAGAAGAAGGACCCAGGCCGAAAACAATGAAAGGAGACCAATGGAAGCCAGCGAGAACGGAGAAAATGACAGAGCGAGGCAATAGTGGAAAACCGGTGAGATTTTTTTGTTTGTTTTATCATTTTATCATGCGATTGCAACGAAAGAGGATGATTATTTCTAATTTCAGAGATACAACTTCAAGAAGGGACAGAGCGCTCAAGACGCGGTGAGTTGTCATTTTTTTTCCTTTACGATACGTCTTAAAACAACATCATTTTCCTTTTCTCTCTTGATTCTGAATTTTAAATTCTTAGAATTTGACTGACCTTCGATACATCATAAACAATCATTGTTTGCAGGCGGAAGAGGCGTTCAAACAATTTGCTGAGCGAATGGGAGAAGATATTGCGGAGGATCACAGGGTGTGCATTTACTTTAGATTAACATTTTAGGCAATTATTTTCAAATTTAATTATAATAATTGCAGGATAAAATCACGGAGTGTATGGAAGATGCATTTTTCGATGATAACCATGAAGCGGATGACAAATGCTCGCGATACTTCAAGCAGTGATAGCGTAGCTAACCATTTTTATCATTTTTTGCAACTCAGACAATTTTTATGTGTATATTTTTGTTGAATAAGTCAATATCTTTTTTTATGTATTACATATAACTGAATTTATCGTTGTATCTTTTAAGAAATGAATTGTGTAAATACTATAATATAGCACGCGGTAAACTAAAAATTCTGCACCAGGTGCGCTGCAATATTTGTATGCACCAAAATGTATATAAAATAAAAGAATAATTGTTTTGCAGTATAATAAATTTGAGCAATATAGTGCAAAACATATATTCTTTTTGTAATATGGCTGTGCAGATACAAACGATAAAAAATTGCATTTCAAAAAAATCCGCGAAAAAATTGCACGGCAAATTTTGACACTTTCCAAAAACCGTGAAAAAATTGCTCGGCAATTTTTTCGCGTTTTTTCTTCTTTTTCTCTTTCGTTGCTACCCTTGCAAAAGACGAATGAATTGACGGGGATTCGAACCAGCTATTGCGGACTAATAATTCTGGAGGATAACCATTACACTACGACGCTGCTGGGTGTTCACCTTTCATTCTCATCTTTATTTGCGAGGCGCAGAATACGATAGAGGAGTATTTATATTTACACACTCGAACTAATGCACAAAACCCGGCGCTATCCAGCCGAGAAGTGCGCCGTAGGCATTAGGGTTGGCAAAAATAATCCAACGGCGAGTCTCAGACTTTCAAAGTCCCAATTTTTCGGACTATTGTTAGTCTGGGACTATCAATAGTCCGAACTTTGGGACTATTCATAGTCCCATCCTTTGTTTCTCTCACTCTCATTCTTTGTTCTCTCACTCTCGGACTATTCATAGTCCGAAACTCAGAGATCATTTTTCGCACGGACTCATTCCAGACTTTCAAGTCGCGAGGGAATCGGTTGTTTCGGACTATTTCTGCCAACCCTA
>LS485419.1:30753-44237 GCA_900490705.1 Pristionchus arcanus
AAGTCCTAGCATGAGTCCATGAGGCCATTTTATTTGTCATTAAACATGCCATCACTCCACGACTTCGCTCTTTTTTCAGAACTTGAGCATGATGGTTTGTCGCATTACTCGAACGTCTTGTGTAGCTTCTTCCTAAACGATAAACACGCAGAAACCGTTCAAAATTACGTCAACTAGTTTAGAAACAAGGGTAAACTTATCACACCGACCACTCCTGATCATCTCCCGAGACAGAAATGAGTCTTTCTCACGAGCGCGAGCGATTTACATTCAACTATCCCGGGTAATGGGGTGAAAATCACGGGTAATTCATTCCTCCCTCTCCCACTCATTCTTCGCAGTCGGGTACCCGCTATCCCGGGTAGCGTTACATTTCAAACTCTAATAGTCATCACAAAACTTTACATTCGCGTTCTGATCACCTTTACCATTTTTACGCAAATAAAAGATTCGTATAGGCGAGCCGTTATGCGACAAAGTTCAATCTTGTCTTTGATTATGATCATCGGGATTCTGTCGCTACCGGGCACCTCATCGTCCTCAGGTGCACAAAACTAAAAAATTAGCTGGATCACAATAACAATAGTAATTTAGAAGGCGGCACTAGCTCGTCCACAACTGCCTCCGCTGATGCTCATTGGGCATGGATAGTTCAAGTTGTCGAGCATAAATGGAAACTGATGAAGGTAAGCACGAAGGTCTCATTGATAGATGTTTGACCAAATAAATTAATTTAACCAATATTATATCTCAGGCTAACAAAGAGACAGTTGTTGAAGGCCTGAGCGAAATGGAAGTCATCAGAAGACGAGAATTGGGAATTTTCCCACTTGAATGATCTTTTGTCATTGTTATCGAGTGTTTCCTGTATTGATTTCTCACCATTTTCGCATTTTTGAATTTCATTAAATTCGTATATAATCTCAAATGATACGCTTATCTGCAGAAAAAAAGTAATATACTTGAAAAAATAAGATGCTTGAGCAGACAAATATGTTCAAGATCATGTCCCTGTGTTAATGCTCAAGGGGTAGAGATGGTTAGAAGATCAAACAAGACGAAGAGCAAACCACTGCCCACACGAAAACGCCCTCTTCGCACACTCCATTGAACCAGGAAGCCGAACAAGGGGACAATGAGCGCTAGAAAGCAGTCTGTTTCGCTGTATTTTTGGTCGGTTGAAACTCAAATAATGTGGCTAGGCGATCTCAACCGGCCGATAATTTTTAATTGATTACGTTAAAACTATTTCATTATAGATAATGAGTATCCCCTCTTAGACATCGGAGAAGGAAGCAGAAGCGATGAAGTAAATATTGAAAAATCACTATACACAAAATGCCGCGCGCAAGATGAAATCGACTACTACTCTCAAACAATGAGCAAAAAAGACGCGGATGTGGTGAAGAATAGGCATAGAAAGTAGTCCCTTTCAGTCTCTTGTTTCAAGTCCGAAAGAGCACCATGGACACCTCACGCGCACAAGCCCTTGGAAGATTCGCAGGCGGAAGTGTCAGTCTTTTCCGAGATGAAGGCTCTTTGGGTTATGTTGGTAGCTGTCCACAAAGGTATGTGTTTGCAGCAAGTTCGGAATCGGAATTCCATGAAATGGAGGAACATCAACTCTCCATTTCTCTAGACTCTCATTCGCCTCGCGCTATTCTCATAATCCCGATACCGAAAATGCAACCACTATTGACAATCTAGTCCATAATCCAAATCGAGACATTCAGTGTTCTCTTCTTGCGATTTTCCGCAAGAAATTGATTCGATACCTTTACCATTCCAACGAATTCCGTTTTCTATAAAGATGGAAGAAGGTTTGAAAATATGCCGAAGAATGTTCTAAAACGAATTTTTTAGACCGACAGCTGATTGATTGCGTGTGGATAGGAGCGGTATTAACAATCAGGAAAATTTATTTGTATAAATGTTATTCAGAAACACGATCTAACAAGCTCCTTCTTCATTTTTGAAGGACCGTTAATCTGCGAAAATTCGACTGGAAAGTAATTAAATTTTGGCTCGCCGTTTTGCTTTTTTCTGTATCAAAAGGCGTGAACGACTCTATTGCAGGTGGATTACGAACTCAGATTATGATACTCCTCAGTTTGCACGTTGTTTATCTATCTATAGATAGTTACGAAATTTGATAGCTATTTTCAGATGAGCTGCGTCACCACGAAGATCTCATTTTACGCATGGCCAGGTTAAACAATCGTGCAGGAACCCAAAACACTAAGATATTACAAAAAAATATTCAGAATATTGCAATCTCTTCAATGAACAGGAAAATGGATCGACGCACATGCTTTTCGTATTTCAGGACAGGTACGATTGAATGAATTGCTACTTGAGCGAGTCTTTACACAATATAGATGCTCCTTGTTGGAAGTTATACGTACCTTTGCAGGGAAAACTATTGCCATTCCGATGCCGTATTACAACTTGCTGATGGAACTAAGATCAAGAATCTTCACTGCATGGGAAAAGGTGCTCATTATTTAATTTGGTTACAAATGAGTTCATCAAAAAATGAGTTCGTGACACCACAGGAGCCAACTTTCGCGCTACATTCTTCAATGGAACATCGGCTGATGTGTACACTCCAAAGACGAGATGCACTAAAAGAAAATAGTGTTGCATTGTACAATATTTGTCTTAGAAACTAAATAATGCAGATTTATCTTTGTCGAAATCGAATAAATATGCAAAATGAATTTATTTAAACGTGTCAGCTGGTCATCCACCTGTGGTCACTGCTATTGATTAGAGGCGGGAAAGGATGAGGTTCGGAAAGTGAATTGATGTTAATTGAGAAGCGCTCTTGTGTAAGAATGAGAGGAAATTATCACTTTTCAAGTGTTCCGAGAATGCTCAAGAATTACGTCATTTTTCACATTTTATTTTCTTAGGCTGTTTCTTTGTTCCTTGTAAAGCTTGAAAAGCTAATCATTGTCACTCTTACCTTCTTGTTTTCACGTTTGCTTTTTGACGCCTTCTCTCTACAAGAAGAAATTGTGCTTCCTAAACACAAATACGTGACAATGCACACACAAATTCCTTCAAGCCCTTGTGATAATTTGAACTCTGGTGAATGCAAAGCTGCGGCAACGTAAATGTGGTCTCTCTTGCACGGATATTGTTTGTTTATCCTCCGCCACCAAGAAGGCTTTTTTCGCAAACCGTGCCAAACAAAGCGACTAGAAACTAGAAAATAGCAACTACGCCGAAACTGTATCCCCTATGTTTATTTTATAGTGGGTTGATTGACAGCTAAAAAAGCAATAATCAAAGGAAAGCAACTAGCAAAGGATAGTAGTAGTAAATAATGTTCACAATGATCATCAGACGTCATTGAAATACCATCTCGCAAATAGTATAGCCAACCCAGGGACATTGCCCTCCCACTCTCGGTCTCTGATTTTCACCCGTGCTCTCTGATTACCTGTTTCTCAACAAGCGGGACTTGAAAATTTGTGCCTAAGCAAGCGCGTACTACCGCATCCGAAGATTCCGAAGACTAGAGGTGGAGGTCCAAGATAAACGAAAGTTGGAAATCCAAGCTAAACTAGAGTTAGAGGCCCAAGAAATACTAGAGTTAGAGGTGGGACTGCTTGGCAACGGTAGATGAACTTGGAGAGAAAGTGTAGGCGTAAATCATTTATACAATAAAAAATTGAAGCTTTCACGAACTATTTGCGCAGATGTTCGAAGCCCAAGTCGTTGTCGTGCTTATCGTGTAGTATGCTACATGAAAGACTCGGTGAGGAGGAGGGGCACTACCATGGATACTACAAATGCTTTGGGGAAACACCCAAAAGGACGGAGGCAATTCTTCAGGTGCCTCACTAGCACGCAGATACTACAAGAAGAGTGTAGCCGGAAGACCTTTCGAGATGAAGACTCTGCTGATTGTGTTGTTTGTTGTTCATAATGGTAATTTTTCAATATGCTCCCTTTCAGAAAAAATAATTTTGCAGTGTATTCTCGTTGCGATCTTCCTAAGGAACTTGACACTGAATCGATACCATTGCAATTCCGGCCGACGACGTTTTCAGTTATGATGGGCGAAGGTTTGATAATAATTATTTTATGTATTATATTTTCTTTTTAGATCGAGTGCAAATCGATTGCTTCTGGATAGGAGCGGTGAGAATTTTTATTTTTTTTTTGTGTTGAAAAATATGATATTTGCTCGCAATTATTCAGAAATACGACCTTGCGAGCTCCATCTTCGTATTCGGAGGATCGCTGATGTGCGAGAATGGAACTGGAAAGTAAGCAAAATAATTCGCTTAAATTGAGGATTGAAATCTCAAATGAATCTCAAAGATGTTTTTTCAGGTGGATGACTGACGCAGGCTACGAAGCTCCTATTGTGAGAATATTTTTTACAATTGAAAAATAAACGATACCACTGTTTAGATGAGCTGCATGTCCTCCGATGTGTCATTTTACGGATGGCCAGGTGAATTCTAGTTTTTTCTAAATTTTTCCGATTTTTTTGTCGAAACACAATTAAAAATCATTTCAGAATACTGCTACCTTTTCGACGTTCAGGAAAATGGATCAATGCAAATGCTCATCGTCTTCCAGGGCAGGTACGAGAATTCAGAATTAATTTGTGGGCAGTTCGGGTAGCCTCCTCATCTTTTCACACTTCTTCTCTCGCCCTTCTGGATGGTGAACAATGGCGCAAAATAGAGAAAGGGTTGCTCGGTAGCGCACTCACAAGGCGAAACTTTCAATGATGTTTTCAGTTTTGTTTTTGAAAAAAGACAATTTGTTTGCAGGGAAAACTACTGCGCTTCCGATGCTGAGTTGCAACTTGTCGACGGGGGTGAAATGACAGCACTTCATTGCACTGGAAAAGGTGATTAGATCAGATCAGGGACAGAAAAAAGTGAAATTGCAGGCGAAAACTTTCGCGCCACATTCCGCAACGGTACATCAGCCGATATCCGCACTCCCACGACCAGATGTGTGAAGAGAATGAGTGTGTGAAGTACATTCACACCCGCTAAATCGAGATAAAACGTAAAACGGTTCTTTGATCTTCAGAAAACAAATCCGATAAAGAACTGGAAAAAATTGCACGCCATCCCCATCCAGGAACGAGAAACAGAAAGGAATCAATGCAACTGCCCTTTGACGCATTTGCTCCAATTAAAAGATGAGTAAGAGTTTGGATGTTTGATCTTGACGTAGCAATGCACCGACAGCCTTCAGAAAGTGGAAACCGCCTTGATTTTCATATGATTTCGACTGGAAATCTTATTTCCTTCCTTGCTGGCCTCACTCAATATCCGCGTTAAGTAGAGGGAAATAGTGACGAGGCAGCACCTTCTCGGGGATCTTGTCATCGAACGGTGATGTAATTCAAAGAAATACCATTCCATCGTCCACCCTTGATCCCCCACCCTTCTCTTAAAATTTTGAATCTATTGTGCCTTAATTTTTGTAGCCAATTGCTTTATTAAATATCTATTAAGTGACTCATGTTCTCAAATTGAGTAGAAATGGAAAGTACAATAATGACGTTGCGAAAAGGAATCCTACCCAAGTTTCTCCGATGATTTCATCCAAGTTTGTCCACAATTGTGACGCATTTCCAATACCTTTCCCCGACGCTCCAGCCCCACTTTTTCAACATTTTCTCCGTTTGAAACAATCAAACGATTGTTTTTCCCGTGTCTGAAATCATATCCTTCCCATTTCATTTCCAATCGCTTTCATTCTTTATCTTCCCGTTTATTTCATGGGTTTCTTCTCCTACATCGACTCAGAATGAGCTCAGCGGATAAAGTTAACGATAAGGATGAAGAACCATCTTTGCTCGTATCGATCGGCGTTCTGGCCATTTTCGCTACGTGTCTGCCAAGTGAGTCATTCAGCGCCGTTTTACGTTTCTTCCGCGATAATTGACTTTTCCGAGAATTTTTTTGAGATTTTTTCGAATCTCAATTAAAAATATTAGACGTTAAGCGATAACCGTCTACTCGTGTACATTCTCCGCATACATCACTCATGCAGCGAATATTTCGGTCCAGACAATTCCGAATTGTACTGATACAATGTAAGTTTAATCCAAAGTTAAGTTGAACTGAACTGCAAACTTTAAAAAAATCATGTTTTCAGTATTCTCGCCCCAGTTTCCTACTCGATCGCCACTTGGTCGCCGCAGAAGCAGTTTTGGATGCTCGCACTGATGATTCATTTTCCCGCCCGACTGCTAATTCTGACGGTAAATTACAAATTATTTAACAGAATCGGCAGAAATGGCAGAATCGAACTTTAACTTCCGAGCAACAACATAGTTCACAATCTTCCCATTGTCCATAACATCGATTACAGATGATCCCTCTCAATTGGAAAGAGCCTGTATGGCGATGGGCGTTTTACGTATCCATTTCTCTGGAGGTGCTGGGAGTGACACTTCTTTCTCTCTTTCATGACGGCTCGAAAATTCATTTCGGTATGATCTACTTCCAAAGAGAACTTTGACCACGGCTAATTTCAGCCATTCATTTCGAAAGCCTGGCTATGTGGGGTGTTGCGTCAATCGCTGGCATGGCTATCGTGATTTATATGGATCGCACGACAGATCACAAAGATCCATTTGTAAGTATCAAACTCTATGGTATCAAAAAGTGATATTTTAAAGATCTTTCGCTCCTGGTTGATAAAAATTGCACTACTGGCTTCGTATTGTATTGCTGGTATTATCCTTGCAGTTTCTTACAAAATAGGAACAGGAGGTAGCTGTAACCTAGCTGGTGAGATAATTTTTTTAATTTTGAAAAAAATTTAATATATTTTAGCTTATACAACCTTCTGCGTCTTTGAGTACATTGTCATTGGGATAAATCCATCCTTTTGGTCTCTCGTCATATTTGATTTCTGCCAAGAGTACAAGCGTTTTGAGGTAACTCTTTCTCTTTCTTCTTCGAAGTAACGTTGTGCAAAAAGACCATTTCTTGTGATACCGCCAATGATTTGAGAATACAGTGTTTCAATTTTAACCACTTTATTACAGATAGTGCCAATTAAAAAGACGAGAAGAAGAGGCAACAAGGTTGCACCGCAGACGCCAGTTCCGCTTGAGTGCAATAACGTCGAGTCGTTTATGACTAAATTATGATGACAAGAAATTTGTTAGAATACACAAATATTATTTCTTTTTTTATTTATTTCTTTTTCTTTTGAAGAATAAAAATTTGTTGTCATGCATTTTACGTGTTCCTGAACTTCGGAATATTGCATGATAACGATCACGATTAGTTGATGGTTTCATCGATTTCATTCAATGAGTTCATTATGACTTATCAATATCGTACAGTGTATGTTTTATCACATTCTCATTTGGAGCGGAATTTTGCGAAAACGTGTCTTTTACTTTTGATCTTCGCAATGTCACAATCTGCAAAGGTTTTATAGATGATTTCATGAAGTAAAGGAAACAAAAAGCCCACCTGAAATGCTTCAAAGTCTCGTCCGAATTCAACTAGGACTGTAGTCCAGAAGGTCGCATTCAGCGTGATCAGAGTGTACTCGCCAATGCAGAACATTGTGAATGCTACAATTCGTCTATTATATATATATTTTTTTTAATTTTTAGTTGTAAATTCGAGATTTACCTACGACCGAACAGTATGCTTGCGATAGCAGATACGACATGGATGTTGTAAATGATCCAACAATAAAGAAAATCATCAGGAAGATTTTGAGGAGCCACCAGCGATAGATCTGCAGGCAATATCAATGGGGATTCAACTTTGATGGCAACTCCGGTTTCATTTTTCATAAACATACACCGGGCTCTTTCAGCACGCTCATTGTCGCTCGCTGCATGTGCACTACTATCACCATCACAACGATAGTAGCCATCCACCAGAGGCCGAAACTGACGAAGTGTACGTCTACAATACAGATAATAATGGGACGGATTCAGGCATTAGGAAGAAGCTTGTTCACTCACAAAAGTCGCCTTCCGACGCCATGTGGAAGAGCGACAGTAGCACTAGTGCGAGTATCTCGAGAGACGTCCCGAAGTGGAATCCCCATCGCCAGCCGCGCTCGCGCCATTGCTGTGGGTACATCTGAAATTGTTTTTCGGTTATGGTCATGTGCGATTGGTTGCCCCAGAGATCCGAATTGGAACAAATCTCACCAGCAACAACAGTGTTCGTGCAGGCAGGTGCACTATCAGCGCGAGCATCCACAACTGCTTCTGAGGTCTCCACGTTGCGATCGAGTAGGAAACGGGCGCAATGATGCTCAAATTGGGGAATCATTGATTCCGATCTCATTCTCGTTATTTTGGGAAAACTTCTCGAAAGGTTCTTACATTTTGACACCAATGCACTGTGCAATAACGTATTGCGCGATTTTGTCTTCGTGTGTGAAAAATGCGGAAACAATGCATGCGAAGATTGTTATTGCTGAAAGTGAATTATTTTGAAAATAATTTAGCTGTAGAACTTACTTGGTAGACAGGTAGCCAAAAATCCAAGGGCTCGGATGGAAAGAATGATGGATGACTCTTTGCCGGAGGCATTTTCGCAAGCCATAGAGGGAAAATAAGCCTTGAATTATTTTCCGAAGCGTTGGCAGGTCAATACTCATATCTTGAATTCCTTGTTCCACATGTGACTCATTCAATTAGGTGAATCAATACACCACGCTTTCGTTTCATTGCTCTACCCATCACAAAGGCTACCCACGGCGTTCCTTCCATTCTTGCGTGGGTGAAGTGGAGCTCTATCCATTGCCACTTGATATTGAATGAATTTCGGATACATTCAGCTGAACAAGCATTGTCACATTTGAACGTTTGGTCGGCAATATGCGATTTTTTGACAGCGTACACAGTAGTCCCATTGTAGCACACTTTCAATACTTGATTACGAGACCTCTTGAACTTTCAACTGTGCATCATCCCAATTTCAGGTGCTCAAACTTCGCAAAACATGCGAAATACGAGTTTCTATTCTCCTTCATTGCCACAATCTATCGCTTGCAGTGATATTTCCCGGATCAAATTGGAAGTCAAATACTCGATAAACTCATGAAGGCACAATTTCAATGTATGCCGATACAGCCTCCCGTTGATATAAAAGGTCTTCGCCTCGAGATGAGGTCAGTTAACCAGTCAGTATGCGATTCCTCATAGCTACCGTAGTCCTGCTCGCTCTAGCATCTGGAGTAGCCGCCCAGTGCACAGGCAACGATCATCCCAGGTATGCTCGCTCGATTGGATATCTATGAATGTGGCAAATATTATCTAGAAATATTGGCATTCACGCCTGCAGTTGATTAACAATCTATCCATTCATTCAGTTGCCTATCCTGGAAGAACAAGGGATTTTGCACGAACACAGCGCAGCCCATGGAACAAAGGAAGAAGTATTGCGGAGTGAGGTGAGTTCCTCTTCATCCGAAATATTATATGTAATGTTGCATCCATAATCAAAGAGATTTTAAAGTTTTCGTACGTTTATCACACTTGGTGGTGTACACAGATATGGCCGGGTACGGCCACGATCATGCGATATTCAAATTAGGCCGTTTGCGCGATAGTCGGTTCCGAGTTGTTCACAGCTCAAACATGTCGATACTCTGAAACTCTAGGATTCGGGGTTTCAGATTCTACATACCCAACTAGTATCATACATATTATGTTTAGAAATATGCGTTAGCACACAGGTAGGTAGGGGGTGTGAATTTAGAGATATTACGATAACACGCTTTTTAGCTGTGGCTTCTGCAACACTGACGGCACGCAAGCAGTGGCCGGTGGAGGATCAACCCTGAATGATTGTGTGGATGCGAATTCGAAGTGATTTTTTTTAAATTTTAATTTTTTTAAATAAAAAATACATATAAATTCAGCTGCGCGTCGTGGGTCATCTCGAAGAACTTCTGCGCACGTCCCGACTACTCGAACTCAATGAAGCTCCTGGTGAGTTCTGCTTATAATCGATGTTTTTTAATCGTTGACAACTTTCTATAGAACAGCTGAGTGTACGTCTTGATCTTTTGAAGTATAAAATATAAAATAAATACTATTTTTCAGTACTGTTGCAAGACCTTTTCAAGATCTTTTTTTTTGATCTTTTCATTGTAGTATTTAATTATTTTTCAGTACTGCTGCAAGACGTGCCGTCCGATCATCTTCGCTCCTACCACAGTGGCGACAACGCCTGCACTAGCTGCGAGCTCCCCAGCCCCTACCCCCACTCCGACACCCGCACCCGTGGGGCCCGGATAATTAATTATCTGCCCTTTGTTTGCTGAAAATAAATACTATTTTGTCACAAAACTGAGTACATGAAAGTCAATCTTCTTCAAAATCTCTGGTGTGCGAATCCAACTTGGATCCAAGCAAATTTCCAAGTTGCGTCTAGGCCTGGGGGCAACTAGGATTTTTGCTTGGATCCAACTTGGATTTTTGCTTGGATCCATCTTGGAATTCTTCTTGGATCCGACTTGGAATTCTTCTTGGATCCGACTTGGAAACGGGTTTTCGAAAGTTATTTTTATTGATTGATGAGGTACCTCATTCAATAACCAAAGGCCCCGCACGGTTAGACCATG
Source organism: Pristionchus arcanus (assembly GCA_900490705.1). Classification (NCBI taxonomy): domain Eukaryota; kingdom Metazoa; phylum Nematoda; class Chromadorea; order Rhabditida; family Neodiplogasteridae; genus Pristionchus; species Pristionchus arcanus. The sequence goes on from LS485419.1 coordinate 41,353, forward strand.
TCGGGCCGGTAACATCCAAAATACGGTCCTACTGGGGACCGTAGACAGTAAATCGCACTCGTGCCCTAAGACAGTCAAAACTGCTGAAAATGGGACCTTATAGGCTGACAATGAGTGCGTGCTGGACTCGACGAGTAGGATCAGCTTGGATCCAACTTGGATTCTCGAGGCCGTGATACTGTACTTGGATCCAACTTGGAAACCCCTTTTTTATTGGATCCAAATTGGATGCGCACACCAGCTTGTTTCTGTCCTAGAGGAAGGGTAGATAAAATGTAGACATTTCATCTTCGTAGACGTTTCTATTTGGGTTCAAGTCTTGATTGGATTACAATTCCATTTGGAATTTCAAAATCTCTTTATTATATGATTGATCTTGTTGCTGACTCAGTAAACAAGATATTAAGAGATTTTCATTTATCTCAATCTTTTTATGCAGCCTTGAGAGGGAGGATGACTTCTCCCTGTTGAGCTTGAGCAGCGAAGGGAGCCTTCGGATCCATCTCCTTAGGGGGAACCTCAGCCCATTGAAGCACCATCTTGTCCTGAATCGATAAGGGTTACTGTGGTAATGAAGTATTTGTAGAGTTCTGATGGGGTTAGTGGGCTGCTGCTGTAGTTCGCCATACAAGTGAATTTTCAGGTTACAGTAGGTTGGAAACTATTGATTGTACCAGGGATGATACCGTACATCCGTGGGAGGTCCAGCGATTCTCGTGATCTCCAGAGGTGCATCTGCCTTGGGTTCGATGAAGCCGAATACCGGCTTGACACGATAACATTCACTGTTGGAGATCTTCACCTGAAAGGAAGATTTACAGTAGGAATACAATAATAAAATCACTACCGTAATCTACAATTACAGTACCTTGAAAGCGAGTTTGGATTCTGAAGTGGAGACGATTTTGACAGTAACATTGCCTCTTCCGGCAGGGAAAGACGTCTCAGGAGGATCGAAATTCAGAGACATTTCTGAAATGGATTACGGTATAGGTATAGGTGAGAGTATCGGAGACAGTAAGGATACGAAGATCACCAAATCAGAGGAAGGAGAGAGAAGAGATCTCGAGGAAACCACTCGAATGAAGAAGGAAAGAGAGAGGTTCGAACTTTATATATGTAGGAAGACATGATTAGCGAGATTTAAATTATAGATTGAATTGTACGAGAAATGATTATTCTTTGAAGATATTTGTGGAAGACTTCTTCGATTTCATCTTGGATAAACAACTTTCGATGAAGTTTTGAATGATATAATGAATGATGTCTACATGCATTCGAAAATGGGGGATCGTCCATACACTAGTCCCAAACCTTACTCTAGTGTGCGCCCCCAACTTGGATCCAAGCAAATTTTCAAGTTTCAACTTGATAATGTGCTTGGATCTTGGAAAACCCTTTCTGCTTGGATCCAAGTTGGGGGCGCACACTAGAGTAAGGTTTGGGACTAGTGTATGGACGATCCCCCATTTTCGAATGCATGTAGACATCATTCATTATATCATTCAAAACTTCATCGAAAGTTGTTTATCCAAGATGAAATCGAAGAAGTCTTCCACAAATATCTTCAAAGAATAATCATTTCTCGTACAATTCAATCTATAATTTAAATCTCGCTAATCATGTCTTCCTACATATATAAAGTTCGAACCTCTCTCTTTCCTTCTTCATTCGAGTGGTTTCCTCGAGATCTCTTCTCTCTCCTTCCTCTGATTTGGTGATCTTCGTATCCTTACTGTCTCCGATACTCTCACCTATACCTATACCGTAATCCATTTCAGAAATGTCTCTGAATTTCGATCCTCCTGAGACGTCTTTCCCTGCCGGAAGAGGCAATGTTACTGTCAAAATCGTCTCCACTTCAGAATCCAAACTCGCTTTCAAGGTACTGTAATTGTAGATTACGGTAGTGATTTTATTATTGTATTCCTACTGTAAATCTTCCTTTCAGGTGAAGATCTCCAACAGTGAATGTTATCGTGTCAAGCCGGTATTCGGCTTCATCGAACCCAAGGCAGATGCACCTCTGGAGATCACGAGAATCGCTGGACCTCCCACGGATGTACGGTATCATCCCTGGTACAATCAATAGTTTCCAACCTACTGTAACCTGAAAATTCACTTGTATGGCGAACTACAGCAGCAGCCCACTAACCCCATCAGAACTCTACAAATACTTCATTACCACAGTAACCCTTATCGATTCAGGACAAGATGGTGCTTCAATGGGCTGAGGTTCCCCCTAAGGAGATGGATCCGAAGGCTCCCTTCGCTGCTCAAGCTCAACAGGGAGAAGTCATCCTCCCTCTCAAGGCTGCATAAAAAGATTGAGATAAATGAAAATCTCTTAATATCTTGTTTACTGAGTCAGCAACAAGATCAATCATATAATAAAGAGATTTTGAAATTCCAAATGGAATTGTAATCCAATCAAGACTTGAACCCAAATAGAAACGTCTACGAAGATGAAATGTCTACATTTTATCTACCCTTCCTCTAGGACAGAAACAAGCTGGTGTGCGCATCCAATTTGGATCCAATAAAAAAGGGGTTTCCAAGTTGGATCCAAGTACAGTATCACGGCCTCGAGAATCCAAGTTGGATCCAAGCTGATCCTACTCGTCGAGTCCAGCACGCACTCATTGTCAGCCTATAAGGTCCCATTTTCAGCAGTTTTGACTGTCTTAGGGCACGAGTGCGATTTACTGTCTACGGTCCCCAGTAGGACCGTATTTTGGATGTTACCGGCCCGACATGGTCTAACCGTGCGGGGCCTTTGGTTATTGAATGAGGTACCTCATCAATCAATAAAAATAACTTTCGAAAACCCGTTTCCAAGTCGGATCCAAGAAGAATTCCAAGTCGGATCCAAGAAGAATTCCAAG
>LS485431.1:24034-42241 GCA_900490705.1 Pristionchus arcanus
TAGGGTTGCCGGTTCGGGATCGGGAATCCCGCGCTTCCCTTACTTTTCTCCCCTCTCTCTCATTCAATCCCGCACCCTCTTTGCATAACGTCTCGCTCGTGCGGAATTGAATGAGAGATAGGGGAAAATAATAAGGGAAGCGCGGGATTCCCGATCCCGAACCGGCAACCCTAGAGTGCCGGAGATTTTTTGCACACTCCTGATTTACAAAGCCTTCCCAGCCCTTACTGCATGTCTTTTCAGTGCCACCTTCCGCCAGCTGAAGACGGCAAAGCGAGATGTGTCCGGTCCCGCCCATCCTCCTCCCATCTTCGTCGAGTTTACCATTGGATGCGAGGGGAACTGGCGCAAGGAGTGCCCGGGCGTGGATAGCATGTGAGTTATATCGTGCACCACGTCATTTCTCCACGAGCATTGACTATTCCCTCGTGGGGAATGGACTCTGTGCACGATATCAATACGCTCAAGCACTGTATTTTGCGCTCCGGGGAACTACAAAGAAATGCCTAACGGATTTTTAGGTGCACCGCGTGGAGAAATCCACCTTCTGTCTACGCGCATTTCAAAGCGGCCGAAACTGATCCGGTATGTGGAAGTTTGAATCTTATTTTCCACAGTGTTCTTCTAGTTTTGAGTGTACTCATAAGCTTGATTCAATTACGATTCAATGGCAGGTTATTTGCAGATTCTCAACGGTGGATTCTGCTCACTCGTCGCTTTCGATGAGATGAAATGCGCCGCGACTCAGGCGGATTTGGGAGTGCAGCCGATGAGCGAGCAGGAGTTGTGCAAGGTATTGCTGCTGAATTTATTTCTTACTGTATCTCACCATACCAGTTTCATCAGGCGCTACGGGTCTTCTAGAATCTGGATTTGAAAATTTTGAGAAACAATCAATTTCAGGGAGTCCAAACCGAGTGTCCCATCGTCGCTCCTCCACCCACTCTCGCTCCCACTCCACCTCCTCCCCAACCACCTCCTCCCGAAGCAGACTGGGACGAGAAAACGATTGAAAAGTGATTGAAAAGCGTTGAACTACAATTTTTCGAAAACTTTTTTCAAATTGTTTCAATCATCGTTCCAGGCTGAAACAACTTCCCGTTTGTGACGATAGCTCAGTACCTCCGTATGGCCAGCGATGCCACCTCATTCATGATCAAGTTAGTTCACTCGACAATTATCGAACTGATTGAATATTTCTAGTGCTACAATCTACGATTGATATATCCCGACTGCCAAATTCAAATGAAAACGCTGAGCGGCGGTGAAAAGATGTGTGTGGCGCGTAAGTTTCGTTTAATTATTTGACCAAGAAGAAAACAAAAATTGCAGAAAGGCCGAGGAGAGCCCAATGCGAAGGCAAACCCCCTAAGGACGGCACGGCATGCGAGCAAATTGTTGAAAAGGTAGATTTATTATTTTTTTCGTAAAATACATCATCAAAATATACATATTTTTAGATGCTCAATTGTCTCGCAATGTGCATGACTATCCCACCCACTTGCTTACCTTCAACAGAAGTGACTGAAGATGGGAAAATATTGTGCGTGATTGGTATGTAAACAACGTTATGTAAAAATAATTGTAATATTTTTCAGAAAGTTTACATTCGAAGCACCTCGACTCGCATAGCTCGCATCAAACGAAACTTTCTGAGCACATCAAAGGAAAATCATACCCGTCCATCTCACCGTTGATCTATCGTGAGTTTCAGATTTTATTAGGGTTTACCGAGCAAATAATTTATCTTTTCATTGTTAGAATAATCTCACCGATCAGAATGACGTTCTAGTTGTGATTAGCGCTCTTCCAATAGTGTGCATCTTCTTCATGGAAAACTCCCGGAAAACAATTTCATTAATTGGTTCATAAAATTTTAAAGATCCTCAAGAAAGCGCGTACAAATACAAGCAAGTTGTGATGGTCCTACCGCTAGCTGCGCGAATTACGGAAGTGGTGAGCAATTTAAAAATAAATAAAATAAAAATTTTAAAACTAAATAATTACATTAAAATTCAGAACGAGAAAGAACAAGCAATCAGCGTGATGCTACTCGTCTATCTCACTTGGTGATTAAAAATTATTTAATTAATAAATATTAGTGTATGTCACAATATAATATAATCTGTTTGCTCATTTGTCATTCAGGACCGATCACCGGCTTGCATGGAATTCCAGCGAATTCGGAGGCATCGATACTGTGAATGTAGCCAGGTTTGCACCATTTTTTATAGAATGTTGTCATTATATACTTTCCTTTAGAATGAGTTGTTGCGCATTTGCTATTTTATTGAAATTCAGAGACTCGATTTGGCGTCCGCCCCTCACTCCGCTGAATCTGCTGTCTTTCTCGAATGATGATGCACTGAAGCCGAATGTGAAGGTCTGTAGCAAGATACTTAGGTTTGACGATACTGTTAGGGAGGGTGTTAGGGACTCTAGGGAGCACTTATGTTTAGCAGAGCCACTCTGGGCACTTTTCATTCAACGATTGCCCAAAATTGTTGCCCACTTTACCAATTACAGGTTCAAAGCAACGGAGTTGTTTCGGACAGGACAGTTTGGAATTTTCGAATTTCCGTGAACATGCAATTCAAATCATTTCCCTTCGATCGTCAAACATTCTACATATCCCTCAAATCGTATTCTGGATTGAAACTGGAGGGCACTCGGTACATTCTGAGCAGCACAGAGGTGAGAAATATTTTGTTTTTAAATTTTATTAACTTTAAAAATTTCAGTCTGAAAGCGAGTGGCAAATCATGGAGGATTTCGAGAAAATGTCCACTGAGCCTGACGAGGTTTGCAAAAATAAGAAACAAAAAAACTTGTGGCTTGATTACTTCAGAGATTCAATTTGGCGTCCGCCCCTCACTCCGCTGAATCTGCTGTCTTTCTCGAATGATGATGCACTAAAACCGAATGTGAAGGTCGGTATTCAGATACTTTGTTTTGACGAGACTGAAATGTGTTATGAAGCACTTAAATGTGTTAGGAAGCACTTTAGCTGGTAGGGGTACAGGCCAAACCAAAGCACCTTAGGGTACTCTTCGTTCAACTTGCACAAATTCGTTGGTCAATTCATCAATTACAGGTTCAAAGCAACGGAGTCGTTTCGGACACAACGGTTTGGAATTTTCGAATTTCCGTGAACATGCAATTCAAATCGTTTCCCTTCGATCGCCAAACGTTTTACATCTCCCTCAAATCATATTCTGGATTGAAATTGGAGGGCACTCGGTACATTCTGAGCAGCACAGAGGTGAGAAACATTTTTGTTTTTAAATTTTATTAACTTTAAAAATTTCAGTCTGAAAGCGAGTGGCAAATCATGGAGGATTTCGAGAAGATGTCCACTGAGCCTGACGAGGTTTGCAAAAATAAGAAACAAAAAATATATTATTTATTGCAGTTGACCTACAAAGTGACGATCAAGCGCTATCCATACTTTTGGATCAATTTGATCATTCGGCCCTGTTTCATTCTCGGGTTTCTCGTAATTGCCGCGCTAACGCTCGGAGCCGATTCGAATTCGATCGAAGCACTGGTTAGTCTTTATTTTTCATGATAACTTGCATTTACCTAAAAATCAAATATTTGAGCTTCATTAGTGGGAAAAATTGTGTAGGGTAATGCTCAAAAGTTGTTCTGATTTGATGAAGTTTGTTTTGAAAAAAATCCTTCAATTGAGGTGAACATCGGTCTCGCTGCCTCGGTTTCTTCTGCTGTAGTTGTTTCCACAATGACCGATCATTTTCCCAAAACAGAGAACGTCCCGAGTCTCGGTTAGCGTTTATCCTTCTTTAGTTTAATTAGTTCCATTTAGTTATTTTTATTATTTTGAAAACTTAAATTTCAGCCAATTTCGTGCAAAATCAATTCTTCATAATGGTCGCAGTTCTGCTAACTCTCGGCATTAGGAAGACGTTTATGCCCAGAATCACAGCGGCAATTGAGGAATGGCAAAAGTGAGCCATTTGTCCTCTTACTAAGAACGTCTCTCGTCTGATCAGTCTGACGTCAGGGATTGTGTGAAATGAAAAAAAAGTCAGCTTTGCTAGCGTATTGTCTCTCTAATTTTTAAAATATAGTTTTTCAGAGCAACGAAAAATAAAAATTGAAATAAAGAAATCATTACTACTTCCAGGGTCGATAATAACAGACGAAATGAGGCGCCAATGCAGATGAAAATTCGAGTTTTGGTCGTGAGAATCGTTGTCCATCGACTGTTTGCTTTCCTCGTTTTCGGCGCCGCTTATTCAGGTACTTGAGAAGACTAGTTCTGCCAGATCTGAGTATTTTGATTCCACGTCACTTCCACGTCGAGAGCTGCACTAAGAATGCAGGGACGGATTTCTAACTCTGACTGTGTTAGTTATAAATGACAGTGGAGAGTGTATGGGTTCAAGCGCTCCTTTATCGTTGTCGTTGATTACTTTTTTATCGTATTGAGCTACGATTGAAATTCATTTCAGTCTGCTTCATCGTGATGATGCGCCATTTGGATCTGAATTTCGAGAGGAAGAAACGCGAGGATTGGCTGTTCACGGACGTTCCACTGCAGCAGAATTTCCTGTCGCCCCACCAGCTCTGGTAATGCTCTACTAATAGTAGACACACAATTTCTACTATTAGGGGACATGTTAGTAAACTAATAGTGGAGCGAGTGTGTCTACTATTAGTGGGCGGTGGCGACTAGGTGTACTATTAGTAGAGAAGTGAGTGTACTAATAGTGATCTCAGGTCTTGTTCTCACATGTTTGACTGACGAATCGCTTCAACGCAGAGTTTATCACACATAGTTCGAATAACAAGATAAGGGCGACGATCATATACGATACGATCAGATACGATCAGAGTCTTACGAATACATAACAAATTAGTATTGAAGAATGAGAATACTAGGCATGAATAACCACCCAAATGAACAACAATGTGATACTGTGACTAAACAAAATCAATGGATTTTTAGCTTCAATTTGGCTTCCATGTCTATCAGTATGGTGGGAAAATCAATAATACATTCTTACGGTAATACAATAATGAGGTGAAAAATAGGGCATATTAGGGAACCTCACTTTAGCAACTGCTAGATTTCTTGATTAGTTGACGACCGTACTTGGCCTTGTCGCCATCAGCCCGTACCAGTCATCGATCCAGTTGAACATCTAAATTAACTATATTAAATGACAAAACTAAGATAATTTTAAGGTATACCTGGCTGTGAAACTTGAAAAAAAGCCGAACCGACTTCTTGAGCACTTGTGCGTGCTCATGGATGGAGCGCCTTTTACATAGCTGGTTAACGACCATCTAAATGACATCGAAACAATAGCCAATAGACCGTGGAATCAGACATGAGCAATTTCAACAAAAAACAGTAACAAAATACAGTAAAGTTTCTGCCAAACGATGTAAAATCAATCGATTGACTTTCGAAAATAGCGCACTGATCGTGCACAAGAGGGAATTGCGCCAGTATCTCTCGCGAGCGTAGAAGGGGTGCTGCGTCTACTAATAGTAGAACACTGTGTGTCTACTAATAGTGGATTTCAGTCTCTCTGCCCTTGGGTTTTTCATGTGTCTACTATTAGTGATCTGTGAAAGCCGCCTCCAAATTGTGTCTACTATTAGTAGAGCATTACCAGAGAGGGCCAGTGAAGAGAGAGAGAGAGTAGAGAGATACAATCTCTCGAAACGATAAACAAATCATTTGAAAATCATCTTTTCTTGATTCCAAAGGCTGAGTAATGGCCATATAGAATAAAACCTGTCTTGAAAATGAAGCTCCGATCAGAAGAAAAGTGTATTAGTATTGCCGATACCACAACTAACCATCACAGACGTTCCCCTTCAGCAGAATTTCCTGTACCCGCACAATAGACTGTGAAGAGACAGAGAGTAGACAAGGACTCTCTCGAAACGATACACAAATCATTAATAATTGAAAACGATGACGGTTTTAACGATGATGGTTTTTTTAAAGATTCTAATAAGAAGTAATCATTTGATATTTTTGGACAACGTGCAAAGAAGATAACGGAGATTTTTTGAAAGTGCAAACGATTGCGAGGATGAGATAGAATAAGAACAAGCTAATAAGAACGTACGGAGATTAAATGACAGAATGCCAAAACAAAAATCTATCTTTCGCCAATCAACACAAGTATTTGTTTTTTATGCAATGACATCAGTTTTTGAACACTTCTCCATTCTTTATCAATAATTGGGGAGCTTCGAATGGAGGAGGCTTGAAATTGTTTCTGAAAAACAAACAAAATTATCTGGCATATAAAAATCCCATACTCTACAGAAAGTTCTACGATCGTCCGACGGTAATCCTAAAGATGTGATATCCCAACAATCCCAATAGTGCTAGCTGCCTACAGTAACCCTACAGTAACCCACATCCAATGTTGTAGTGTTTGCAGACGCCGTTTCTGCACTCGGTGCATCGGCCATTCGTGCACGTGTTCGTGTAGTGGTCCTGACGCGCCACTCCTGAGAGAGTACGGTAGATTTCGATGGGGGGTTACTGTAGTTCGGGTAGTCCTAAGGGGCACAGTTATCATATTCCAAGAGGCAAGACTACGGCAAATATACGACGATGGTTACGGTTGTCCAAACGGATTATGGTAGTTCGTTGGGTCAGACTACCGTAATCCAATTAGTCCACTGGGTCATCGTCCTTACTCGTCTCATGGCACTGTCCATTCGTGCACACATGGCAGTGGCCGTTCACGCAGTTGCTGCTAGACGAGTGGTGCGTGTTGCCGCGCTTGCATCGGGCTGCAAAGGAGTACGGTAGATTCGGCGCGTAGGTACGGTAGGAGTACGGTAGGCTTATTGGAACGCTATGTAATGGATACGGTACGGTAGGTACTGTAGGTCAACGGTAAGCGCGAGATGGACATAGTAGCATAAGACACGGTTAGGGTAAACGATTATTGTGATGTTGAGGCACGGTAGACATCCGGATGGTGAGGGTACGGTAGGGTTACGGTAGGTCAGGAAATAAACTCACGCTTCCAGCTGCAGTTCTGGAGCCAGTCGCAGTGGTAGCAGAAGCCGTTCGTCTCGCAGCGGGGAATCGGGCCGCCATCGCCGTAGGGAGGCGCGCAGTCTCCGCCCTCGAGCGCCCGCTTATCGGCTGCAATGGGATATGGTAGGGATACGGTAGTTGTAGGGTACTGTAGCCCCAACATGCCGGGGTACGGAGGTACGGTATGCGGATACGGTAGGGCCGCGATGGTGTGGTGCGTTTTGGCAAAACTCACTCGTATGGCACACTCCATCGGAGCAGACGGTGCCGCCGCAGTTGATCCTCTTGCCGTTGACGATGGTGCACGAGTGAGAGGATGATGATGATGAACCGCCCTGCTCCTCGTCGCGCTTGCCACGAGTAACTGAATACGGTAGATGCACTGTCGGTATACGGTAGGTGTGCTCATGGGTACGGTAGATATAGTGAAAACGTATGGTAATGGGGTACGGTAATTTGTATTCTTGGAAACACAGGGTACAAACGTTCAGGTACGGTGGTGCGGTAGGAGTCGGATACGGTACCCACCATTCCTGCAGGCTCCGTTGAAACACTCGATGCAGTGGTTGTTGATGCACGAGCGAGCGTGGTTCTCCTGCTTCTCCTCCTCGGCGAGGGCCATCCTGCAAGGATACGGTTGGGTTACGGTAGTGGTATGGTTGGGTACGAAAGGCCATTGGATACGGTAGGCGGGATCACGGTAGTGTCTGGGTTCAGCAGGTGTATTGGCAGTGGGTTACTGTAGGACCCTGGTGATGCAAGGGGGTCTCCAATTGGATACCACGGCAGGATCCTGGGAGCTCGATCGGAGACGGAAGGGTGGGGATCTCACCCGAGCAGCGCGAGAAGAGGCAGAGTGAGGAGTATCTTCATGGCGACCAATCGAGAGAAGTGAGGAAAGGAGAAAGGAGAAGGGGTTATATAGTCCGAAGGATGTAGGGAAAGAAGAAGATTAATAAATGAGAGACCAGTGAAATGAAGGAGGTCTTAGAAGAACAAAGGAATGAATAATTATTAAAATTGATAGATGGATTATTTATGAAATTAATATTAAACGCGATTTGAATCTCCACCAATCTTTATCAGACACACACAAATTGTGGTGATAGGGGGATGGGATAGGACAACTTCATTGGCACAGTAACTGGCTAGCACTCGTTCACTGCGAATATTATTGACCTTTGATCTCTCTCTCTTTTGATCTTTGATCTCTCACCCTCGAAGCATCGAGACATGTAACATCTGATACAGACGCGCGAGTACTCGTCACAAGTGCAGACAATACCGCGTGAATCGCGAACTGATTCGCGCTTGTCGACCGCTCCCTGATGAAGTAGGATGATCTTTAATCTTTGATCTCTGATCTCTCACCTCTCCGCCAACTTCTCTCTTCTCGACGATTCCTTCGGCTGCGCGCTTCAGACCATGACGGCGACGACATTCCTGCAGAAAGAGAGTACTGTAGGTCAGGATTATGGGTTACTGTAGTCCGGTAGGTCAGAATATTGGTTACTGTAGTCCGCTGGGTCACGTACCGCAATAATCGTCTTCATGCTCTTCTTTGTTCTCTGTTTCATAGTGCGAGTGATACACGAGTGAACATTGTCGAGTTCACCCTTCAGAAAGCCTGCAATGAGGACCAAAATGATGCAGAATGCAGAAGCTTGACGAATCAGGGCCAGCTCTCATCAACCTACCATGAGCCGCTCGTTTCTCCTTCACATCCTCGGCGGCTTCATTCTTGGCGATAGTTCCCTGCAAGAAGTACGATGATCGCTTGATCTTTGATCGTTGATCGTTGATCTTTGTTCTCCCACCTCCTCGCCCGCTTCTCTCTTCTCGGCGATGCCGTTGGTGTCACGTTTACGCCAGCATTCGCCATTTATATTTTCTGAAATGGTTTAAGCTTCAACGAGGCTGTTGGTAAGGGGTTGCGGTTGAGTACGGCATCTGATTGTGAGCATATGAATGAATGGGCATTGAAGCACGTACTGCAGGGATCATCGACGATTTCAGAGCCATCGATGAGTGTGACCCTGCAAACATACGGAAATTATACGTTAGACATCATGCCAAGGAATACGGTATTCTTGGACAATCAATACTACGTTGTTACATTGCTACATTCGTGAATCACTTTGGGTTTACTAAGATGGAGGTAAGCCAGGATCATGGGCAGGAGCAACGATTGGTACGGCGTGGATCTCACTCGAGCAGAGCAGCGCGAGCAAAAGATTATGATGGGATACGGTAAGATGCTGGAACCCGGACTCTTAGTGAGATCGTTCTATCTTGCTGAGGGTATCCCCGTAGAATCCTGGGAGCTCGACGAGGCCGAATTAAGATGGGTCAGGATCTCACCCGAGCAGCGCGAGAAGAGGCAGAGTGAGGAGAATCTTCATGGCGACCAATCGAGAGAAGTGAGGAAAGGAGGAAGGAGAAGGGGTTTTATAGGATGAGGATGGTATGGAAAGTGATCGATTAGAGGAGAAGAGATCAATAGAGTAGAAGAGATTCAAGAAATTGAATGAGATGAGAGATATTTTATTATAGTGTCTGGAGTATTGATTTCGAGGATGCTCACAGAAAACCTTCAAAATTGAAGACTGTTCTGTCGATTTTCCCTATATTAAAGGGGGTGAGGCATAAATGTCTGGCTAGATGAATTCTCGACGTGAGATGATGGGTGACGGACACCCGATGACACTTTCGAAACTCCCATGTTTTAAATTTTCGTTTGAACTGAGATATCTTTGATTGGCTGTGTTCCAAGTGACCCTGATCGTGCAGGCAATGAGCGAGAGAGGGAAGGGCTGTGAAGAGACGGCGCATGCAAATCGGCGCGCGACGCTCGCTTATGATAATTGACCCATCATTGATGCCTCACCCCCTTTAACTGTTTTTCTTCTTTACGTGTTGCAACTTGTCATATCGATACTCCACCATTCTTTATCAGGCACAAACAAAATGTGGTGATACGGGGGATAGGAAAACTTCTCGGACGCAGCCACTGGCTAGCAGTCGCTCGGCTTGCAGGGTTTCTAAACATTATCCAAGTGTGATATTTGATCTTTGATCTTTGGTCTCTCACATTTTTGCCAGCTTCTCTATTCTCGACGATTCCATCAGCTTCGCGCTTGTATCCGCCCATACGACGGCGGCACATCTGCAGTGAGAGGATACGGTAGGAGGGTACGGTAGGTCAGAACATGGATTACAGTAGATCAGTCAATAGATTACGGTAGCCCGACAGGTCACACACCTCATAAATCACATCCATGCTGTAGCCTCTTCCCTGATATTGCATGGTCTGAACGCAGTTGTTGAAGTCGTACATGGGATCTGTAAAGGGAAGGATACGGTATCAGAGTACGGTAGTGGGTTACTGTAGCGGAATACAGTACCAGCATTCATCAACCTACCGTATTGCGCTGCTCTTTTCTCCTTGGCTTCCTCGACAGCTTCTCTCTTTTCGACGATTCCATCAGCTTCGCGCTTGTGTCCGCCCATATGACGACGGCACATCTGCAGTGAGAGGATACGGTAGGATGGTACGGTAGGTCAGGTTGTGGATTACGGTAGTCCGATAGGTCACGCACCTCGTTAATCGTCGCCATATTGTAGCCCTTTCCAGAATCTTGCATGGCCTGGACGCAGATTTTGAAGTCAAACTCGGGATCTGCAAGTGGTTGAATACGGTATCAGGGAATGGTAGTGGGTTACTGTAGTTCGGTACTGCAGAGGTATAAAGTACCAGCACTAAACCTACTACGTTGAGCTGCTCGTTTCTCCTTCGCTTCCTCTACAGCCTCTCTCTTCTTGATGGTTTTCTACAGAAATGTGGTGATCTTTGATCCTTGTTCCTTGATCTTTGGTCTCTTACCTCTTCGTTAACTTCTCTCTTCTCGACGATTTCATCGGCTTCGCGCTTGTATCCGCCTCCCGCCGCTCGACGACGGCACATCTGCAGTGAGAGGATACGGTAGAAGAGCACGGTAGGTCAATAAATAGATTACGGTAGCCCAATAGGTCACACACCTCGTAAATCACATCCATTCTGTATCCCGTTCCCTGATATTGCATGGTCTGGACGCAGTTGTTGAAGTCGTACATGGGATCTGTAAAGGGAAGGATACGGTATCAGAGTACGGTAGTGGGTTACTGTAGCTTTGATCAACCTACCGTATTGCGCTGCTCGTTTCTCCTTGGATTCCTCGCCCGCGCCTCTCTTCACAGCAGCGCCATCAATGAGCGTCACCCTGAAAAAAATCGAAATATACGGTATTCCGGGTATACGGTATTCTTGTTAAACCATTGCATCGATTACGGTAGGCCCTTGGATGACTTTTGAAGGAGGGGGTTACGGTAAGTGATAATCCAGGATCCTAGGCCTCCATCTCGGGAAGGGTACCAAGGAACCAGGCTACCAAGAAGGTTACGGTAGGATCTTCAGGGAAGGGTCAGGATCTCACCCGAGCAGCGCGAGAAGAGGCAGAGTGAGGAGAATCTTCATGGCGACCAATCGAGAGAAGTGAGGGAAGGAGGAAGGAGAAGGGGTTTTATAGGATGAGGATGGTATGGAAAGTAGAAGATTAATTATTGAGAAACAAATGAAGAGAAAGAGACGAAGCTAGAACAATGATGGTGTCAAATATGGATTTGAAAGAATTGAGAATGAAGATGCAAATTCTTTTGTAAAATTCGCAAGTTCCAAGAAAGGAAACTTAGCTGCACGAACTGCGCATGGTGATCTCAACGATGAGGCCATTCTGCTATGTTCTGCATGCTAAAATTAAATTATGTTTGTAAAATGTTGAGTAGTTTTTTTACCAGTAGCTACAATTTTGGAACAATGCATTTTTATTGAATCGTTCAGAGAGAAGATTCGGTCGGCTTGTGTAACCGGCTATTGGATTCTTCAAAAATCATAATCTAATTTTTAATTTTCCTTGTTGCTCACGAAAATCTCTTTATTTTTACACACTAGTGATGAAGCAAATAATTTGTCGCATTTACCTTTTCGATAGTATTGCATTGAACCCCCTCTCAGCTGTTCTCTCCCCTATACTCACGATACATTACCCGCATTCTTCCGCTCCATTACCTACGCACAATGCCCGTATTGCGAACAATGATGTCTAACTCTCCTCAGCTCACAATCTTTCTCACTATCAGGCAACATGTAGATGCACCTCGAAACATTAGATAGAAATATTTTTGCACTCCTGATTTCATTTCGCTTTGTCTGGCCTGTTAGTGATCATTCACAAGGTTTCAACTGCCCAAGCACGACAGTGAAAGTGATACTACGGCAAAGTTCGCTCATTCCTCTCATTCTTTGACAGTTCACGCGACGAGTGATCACCGCTCACTCTTGGTTGATTGATTGCCAGTTTTCGAGCGATATCCCCGTACTGATTCGCCATTTTCTTGCCTTTTACCTTTTGAATTTTGCAGTTTTCGCATGCTACTTGGCGATTTTTTATTCTTTCATCAATTTTTTTTGTGTGAATTTATTGAATCGGTCTCAATTAGTGCACCTGATCCTCAATCTTTCTCCCATTCGTATCGCTGCCTGCTGTAAACACCTCTCCTTCCTTCCTCTGATTGGCCTTATCAGGAGCACTAATGACCATAAAAGCGCCCTATCAGCTCTATCAGTGAGATAAAAAGCCGTTGTAATCCGATCAGTGCTAGTGAGAATCTCACGTCTCGCGAAGCATCTCGTCATTTCTCGGTCTGGCTCACTAAATAGTTCATGAATGATCACTATTCCATAAGAATCTGGCATGTTATTTCTGAATTCTAAACGTTATGCGATTTCTTAGCTGCCCTATTGTCAGTGTTCACATAATATTAGATGGAATTCGGTTTGATCTGACCTTCAATATGTTTCACTTCCATAATTTTTACACTGCATAGAGGTTTAATTTCACTCGCTGATTCGCTTGCAGCTGCATCCTACTATTATTTGCAAAAGAACATGTTTTCCTACTTCTCACCTCGTAATGGCTCCGACTATAGTCATAGTCCGCGCTCGGTTCAAACGAGGGGAATAAAGAAGAAGGGAACACTCCCCTAATTCACTCAACTGCCGGCTGGAAGAGTTCCCGCCAAAACACGATAATCCGCGCAGTTTCGGTCATTTTAAGCCCTTTTTCGTCTAACTCTCTCCGTTTCGCGTGCTCTCTAGCACTCTCTGACCAGCCCAAGGTCGCAGCATTTTGGCAATCAGCCTCAGCCTAACCGCATCTGCTACTCTCTAGAAGAAACACAGCAGCCTTGACCAGTGCGGTTCTGGTGGCATTTTGAATCTCACTCTGACCTCTTTCTAATTCCTCTTGAGTTCGAAAGTGCAGTTCCCAGACCCATATGTTACCCTCGTCTGAGCTATCTCTTTGTTTCACCGGCGCCAGGATAGGTTAGTTTTTTTTACCGCCCTTTGCCTGACGCGTACTCTTAGAAAACTGCCAGCTCACTATGTATCTGTCGTTGTGATTTATACTGAAATCCTAATAGTATCCTGCAAGATGGCGCCAAGTAGAATGGCCCCTCATCAAAGCACTTAGAATCAGCCGAAGTGATTCCACCTTTACGGGTTCCATCTGTTTCCTCTCTCTCTGTTTCAAAAGGATATTCCTGCACTGATCACTTCTGATGTATCTACTCACTTTCGCAGATCAGTTCTCATGTTCTAACAAGATGCCAAAACGAAGGCGTTCCATCTCACAAGGAAAGCACCCATCTGTTACTCGCCCCTCCTGCTGTTTCAATAGGCAAAGATTTCAAGTGGAATTTGGGCGCCAAGGAGGTTCGAATTAGAGGGAGGCTTGGAATGAAGGAGGGGCATGGTCTGTCTCATTTCGCCATTCCGTCTCGTCACTCTGATCGGCGAGGGATAGGGTACAATGAAGAGATGATTCTAATGTAAGGAAGGCCAGGCAGGGGTTTCTCTCATTTCACCATGTTATCTCGTCACTTCAACCAGCGAGGGATAAGGTAAAATGAAGAAACGATGCTCGGCAGGGCAGACAGGAGGGTGCAGTGAGTAGTGACCACATGGCTAATCTGACAGTTATCCCACTCCCTATCCTCCTCATTTCCACCACTTCCCTCTTTTGAGCAGTTCTCCTTGTGATCATGATCTCTTGCACGATGGAGAAAATGAGACAGTAGAAGGAATTGAGAGGGAGGCAGACGTTTCTCTACTCTTCCCCTCCTGATCACGTCTCACTGGGTTATGATCTCTTGCAAGTCAATGAAGCCGAGAGAGCAGGGAAAATTTAGAGAGTCAGACAGTCATTTCCTTCTGCCCGCTCGCCTGTTTAGCATGCTGTCACTCGGCATTGACCGGTGTCAGTGATGATGATCGGGAGCCCTGCTGGGATGACCCCTAGCGTTTCCTTTTCAATGAGATATAAGAACTGATTGTCAGAACTCGTTACCCATTGCGCGATTGTATTCCTGCAAGCTCTGATCAGATATTCATAACTAAAGATTCCCTGCGTATTCTTCCATTTCAGTCCATTGATTTGTCATACTCCCACAGCCCGCAAAAAAACGCCGAGAGACCCGTGCGCACCTAGAATCTTCCAATTTCAACCTATTTTCAGCGCAAGGAAGCATTCCATTCACCCCTCCCCCTCAACCACTCCTTTAGCCTCTGTGAACTTGTCCCCCCCCCTCCCGGATGCGACAAATTTCCGATGCACTGAATGGGATGCACTAGTGGTTGATGTTGCGCGCTTCCTGTTGTTGGCAAAAGGAAGGAAGTGGTGAAGGACTGAAGAGTTTGAGGAGTATCTCGCATCTTTCAAAATCGTTTTGCGTATCTAATTATTCTTGATTTTTCTACCAAATTTCTCTTGTGGCCGCGATCCTCTGTTGAAGGCCTCACCAATATCAGCAAAATCGTCAACTAAACATGCATTCCATACATTCCATGCATGCAATTATGGTCCAGGAATGATCATCACATACTACTATGCCCGCAGATCACTCCCCTTCTTCCCTTCTGTCACTTCGCCAACAGCAAAACGATTCCCCTCTCTTTCCACTTCCTCTTATCACGTTTTTATGCCTCTTTCGGATCCGCTCACTGTCACACAAAAACAGTGATAGCATCGCGCCTCAAGGGATCGAAGTTCTTGCTCTCTCCACTTTCCTTGATCTCTCATTTTGTCTGATCGGCGAGAGAGCATGGAGAATGAAGAGACGTTCTGTCTTTCCGGCAAGAGACAAAGGGAATTGAGAGAGTTGCTCTCCTCAATCTTCCTGATTCTGTCAGACCAACTAGAGAACATGCGAAATAGAGAGAACCAGACACTAAAACGATTCCTCCCTTCTGTTGTCACACTCGACTCTCGAGACAATCCACTGTTTGCCTTAGAGGAAGAGTAGATCAAAACAATCAAAACACTCTTCCGATGCGCTAATCAATCAGTTTATTTTGGATTGATAAGGAAGGTTTGCAGAGCATGTGAATAACTTGCGCCGAGTTTTGTAGTTTCCGCCATAATTTAGCCAATTCCGAAAGTGGACCCTAAAACACTCTATTTGTCAGATCTTGAAAGGTCTCTTCCTGAAAAAAGTGATTTCAAAAAAGTGTACTTCTCGTGCGCGATGTTGTCCTCACTATCACATTTCCCCTTTAATCGTAAAATGGCTCAAGGCGCTCTCATTTCTTTCTCTTTCTTGATAACACTCTCAATCATTCCCCCCTCTGTCATGTTTATGTAATAGCGCGAGCTCACTGTTTGATTGAAGAGGAGGCTCGTGATGTCGCTTTGTGATTGACAAGAGAGATCCACCTCTGAGCTATCGAATTCAGGTTGTCTCAAATTCTCCCCATCATATTCTGCGATTTTGCCGCCTCAGTATGTACAATGCATTTTAGTAACGTTGAGAATTTCAAGGGATCTACCTCTGAGCCCTCAGAAATTAGGAGCCCCTTCGAAATTCATAGGCCGCCCCTTCGAAGTTTCCCTATGCATTGGCTAGCAGCGGGGGATAGTTTATGACCTGCGTCCTCCTTTCTCTTTGCGTCCCTAACTTTTCGTGAACTGGTCAATTATTCTCTAGTTAGCTTGAAAACTATATCTTCTTCATTCAGAAATTATCCTAACAGATGTACAAGCAATAAAGAGGGCTAAGGGCTATCATAACCACTCAATTGGCCATGATGTTCCTCGTTGGGTAAAAATAGAAAAACTGTTGGTCCATCTCAATCTGTGAATGCGTTCCTACTATTAGTTCAACTTCCCTTACATGCTTCCTAGATCGAGAGACTGCTTCAAAATCAGAAAGCTCGCGATAAACGCGTAGAGATAGTGCAGGGATGACGAAGATCACGCGCGGAACATCCCTTCGCGTTATCCAAACAGATTGATCTTCCCTCCGTCTAGCGCTGATTGTCTGACTCTCTTCCTTTCACGCACTCTCTCGCCCTCTCTGACCCTCGAGATCCAGCTAATAGTGCAAAGTGACTGGCGGACTCTGGAGCTCGAGAAATGAGCCGCCGTCTCTTCATTCCTCACACTCTCTCACCGGTCAGAGCAGCGAGAGAGTGCGCGAAGTGAAGAGACGGCGGCTCATTTCTCGAGCTCTAGTGGACACCATCTTCCGGGATGTTCTTTGCCTCCCTCTCGATCGCACTTTGCTGACCGCTTCCTGTTACAATTTGCGCGGGGATTGTGTCCACTCGGCCGAGCTCATTCAGATCAAACCGGACTGTGGAGACAAATCACACTCTTTGTCATACGTGGGAACGTTTATCCGTCAATTTAGTCATTCGTTCGAGAGGCTATTTTCCTCGGACTCTTGTCTCCTACTGGACTTTTGGGGGTTGAAATTGGACTGTGGGGAGATCACACCCTTTGTCATTGTAACTAGAGAAGCTGAAGGAAGAGGGAAGAGGTGCGACGAGGAATGAGAGGGAGAGGAAGAGGAGGGATAAAAGGCCGACCTCTTGCGCAAGAGGTCGACGAATGGCAAAACTCTTGCGCAAGAGGTGAGGCGGAAATAGGCTGTTTTAGACCGTTTGTGCTCGTTCTTTCAATAGTTATGTATTATTACAGCATAGTACGTGCATAGGAGGATATCAGAACACATTTGCATAGATTTTCATAGAATTTATGAAGAGGCGCCGCTCCCCAGACTCCCTTTTCGTTTTTCCCTCTTCTTGCCCAGTGCGTTGCGTGAGTACTTCTCGAGTTCTATCGTTGCTCAGAGATGAGATATCGACAAACAGCGAAAAACATGATCATTTTGGCTCCACTAGGGACTGTTTGAATATATTTCTGGCTTTGTTGTGAAGCAGATTGGCTTTTAACTACGCGGGTTCCTCAAAGAAACAAAACTCCCATCTAACATCAATAACCGTCTGCAAAATTTTCAAGAAATCATTGTAAATGTGCTCTGAGATCCAAATTATGCAATCATAACACAAAACCTTAGAAATAACGAGCACAAACGGTCTAAAACAGCCTATTTCCGCCTCACCTCTTGCGCAAGAGTTCAGCCATTCTCCAAACTCTTGCGCAAGAGGTCGGCCTTTTATCCCTCCTCTTCCCTCATTCTCATTCCTCGTTGCGCGGAGCGGCAAACTCTTCCCTCACCTCTTCCTTCAGCCACTCTAATTGTAACTCGAGATTATCTAGTGCGATTTGTGTTTGGCTGAACATCATTTTGGTAAAGCACACAGTTACAGTTCTGGCGATTCCCCCAATGAAAACAGGGCGCCCGGGGACGCCCCGGGTGTCCCCTAGTGTCCCCTGGCATCTAGCGCATTCAGGAATTTTCAAATTGGGGCGAATTTGTGCTCGTTGTATTCAGCTATCAATTCTGCATCGATTCACATAAAGTAATTTAATAAAATAATTAGTTATAAATTGTATTTTGATTTTTGAAAATACAGCGAATATAATGATTCGTGCATCAAAGAGTACAACCTACAGCATTTAGCAAAATATTTTGCAGCGCAGCGGATAAATAGCGCAAAGCGTACTCTTCGATGCACGAATCGATTTATTCGCAGTCTTTTCAAAAATCAAAATACAATTTATAACTAATTATCACGCGACTCACGTAAGAATCGACTCAGAATGAAAGGATCTTGGCATCGACCAATTATTCGATAGTGAGATTATTGTTGATTTGGAGTCCCT